>JALIZH010028576.1:0-22371 GCA_030522465.1 Rhipicephalus appendiculatus | reverse complement strand
AATTCAAAAAATTATTGCGTGCAATGTTCACCAATTGTTCCGTACCAATGAAAAGAATGCAAGCTTCGTGGTAAAGCAAGGTAGCCCACAAAGAGAATATCAACTGATACGCACCAACGACTGTCCATGAAGACGAACATAGAGAATAATACTATAGGGATTGTAAATTAGAAATGCAAACGTGACGTTCCCAATACACTGAATATGAGAATAGACCAATGCATGCGGATCTTCAAAGTGAAAGTAGGATATGAACAGAAAGAACATGAGACAACAGGTAAATATGGCACCGGAATTCTGGTTGTACAAGACAGGTACTGAATTTGCGAACTGAAATCGACTCCTTATAGGGAACATCTTTTTCCTAAAACACAAGAATAGGACGCAGCAATAGGAGATCCCTAATAGAGAAACAAGAAAATATAGATTTCACAGTACTTAGAGAACCAGTCCTTGCTCAGGACATAGAAGCCTTGGGTCTGATAAAATATAGTGATAATAGGTCAGTTAGCACGAGGAGCACTCTTAAGCGGATAGAAGCACGATCAATGTTGCAATTAGGAAACATGTCGATATATATATATTGTGGTGACGATGAGCGGCAGCGTAGCATGGGTTCGCGCTCGGCTAGCACGAAGCGGAGAAAGAAGAAGAAGAAGACGGGATAATAGAACAGCTGGCCCAGGAACGGGTGCTGTCTCTGTGTCTCTTGTTCCTTACAATGGCGCAGTCCGACATCTGAACCATACGGCTGAAGCCACCTGTACGTGTACTCGCGGGTCGTCGGCAGCGTGGGCCTCTCCATCCAGGAACGCCGTCCACGCTTCCTCGATCATGGACTCCACGACCCGAACGCTGCTGCACCTGCCCATCGAATCATCCGCGGACGGCGTCAATGCCTCTTCGGTGGTTCCACGGTACGACATGACAGGAACCTTGCTATCACCTTCGTCTAAGAAGGCGCACGGGCTCCTGCCGTTCGGGAACGTCGAGTACGCTTCCCGTTACACGGATCCCGTGCCCGACACTCTTCTCACGGGTGAGCATCCAAGGGACGCCGTTCACGCTTCCTTGGCGTGCCCCGGCGCCGCGAAGACAACACGTGGCCTCCTGTTGCCGGGCACCACTGCTCAGACTTCCCGTGCCGACTACCTCTCACTCCGGACTCCATCGGCACCTGAGCTGCTGAGGGGTGCTGTTCAGGCGCCCTCTGACAACGATCACACAGCAGTGAGCCCAATCACCGCCTCTGACTTCACCAACATTGCCACGGGCTCCGCATGCGTATCATCGGATAGCGCCGCGCAGCTGCGGCGTACCATCGCGCGACTCCTCGGCATGGTGGACGCTTTGACAGCGTCGAGCGCTGCGCGGTTTCCTGCCTTCATGCCGGCATTGAGCGCCGCCAACGCCACGCTGGATGTAGCCGCCTCACACTATGGACACTCTCGGCTGATTTTCGCCGTCGCCGTCTGTCGACGCCTTCATGTCCCGTATATGTATATGTATCTGTATATAAAAAAAGGCATAAAGAAAAATAAATCAGTAGAAAAAAATTCCAAACCACCTGACCGGGGATTCGAACCACCGACCCCTCGCTCCACAGCCTGCTGCGCTAGGCAACAAAGCCACACGCCATGCTCGTACCAGCGATATAACGGCGAGCTATTCATATGCACCATTCGCTCCTCGCGGTACTCAATCTCTGAACAGCCTGAGCGTGTTTTCTATCACGCAACGCTTTTACAGTTTCTTTCCAATTGAAAACTGCCCTTGAGATGCGCACCAAAAAGTGGCGCCCTTCTTTACCACTCATGATGTACAAGGAAAAAAAAAGAACACCGGGCACACTTAAGGTCCCTAGATAAAACAAGTTTCTTGTTTTATCTAGGGACCTTAGCACACTTTGCGTCAGACGCCACCGCGTGGCAGGGAGACGCAGAGGGGTCATTCCACGTGCGCAGTTTAAAAGAAAAAAAGTATCAGACAGCGTCGAAAAGTCTAACAGTATCATATAATCAATCCTTGGCCGATCCCCCCTGAGTGGGTATGAGCCATATCAGAGGCAACAACAACAACAACAGCGTCGGCATCTGCATTGTGGACACTCGCAGCGCGTTGCTCAATTACAAACTCGTAACAACTGCGACAATTGTTAGTTCACGCTTGTCCTGTGTATACCTATGCGTTCCTTTCGAGCGTCCTCCTTTGTGCTGCGGCGGCGCGTTGCAAGTATCGAGCTGCTTGTCGTTCTTAGTGTGAAAAACTAATTTCTTGCTATCGCATTCATTGCTTCGCCCTTGTGGCTAAACTGTGACTTTTTCATCGTCGTCAAGAATTCGGCAGACCCCGGTCGCAAAACATCGCATCATAACAGAAGAAAGGACCAGGCCGCTCCGTCAGAGCCCGTACAGAGTTTCGACGCGAGAACGCGAGGCCATAAGGGAAACAACTCGACGAAATGCTACGCGACGACATAATCCAGCCGTCCAAGAGTCCCTGGGCGTCTCCCGTGGTGTTGGTGAAGAAGAAGGACGGAACGCTACGTTTCTGTGTCGACTATCGTCGCCTGAACAAGATCACAAAGAAGGACGTGTACCCCCCTCCCACGGATAGACGACGCCCTGGATCGACACCACAACGCGAAGTACTTTTCGTCGATGGACCTCAAGACAGGATACTGGCAAATCGAAGTCGACGAGAGAGACCGAGAAAAGACGGCCTTCATAACACCAGACGGCCTGTTCGAGTTCAAGGTCATGCCTTTTGGTCTTTGCTCGGCCCCCGCGACATTCGAACGCGTTATGGATAGTGTACTGGCCGGTCTGAAGTGGCAAACTTACCTTGTGTACTTGGACGATGTCGTTGTCTTTTCCTCAAACTTCGATGAACACCTCCGGCGCCTTGCAGCTGTACTTCAAGCAATCAAGACCTCCGGACTTACTCTCAAGCCAGAGAAGTGCCGCTTGACAAGCAAATCCGGAGTACGCCCCGACCCGCAAAAGACAACCGCCATCGCTGCTTTCCCGCCACATACCGACAAGAAGGCCGTGCGTCGATTTCTCGCCTTGTGTGCCTATTACAGGCGGTTCGTTAAAAACTTCGCCCGCATCGCCGAGCCTCTCACTAACCTCACCAGGACCGACGTCGAGTTCAAGTGGGAAACGCCGCAGGAGAAAGCATTTCAGGAACTAAAACGACGCCTGCAGACGCCTCCGTTACTTGCGCATTTCGACGAATACGCCGAAACAGAAGTACACACCGATGCAAGCAGTGTAGGACTCGGCGCCGTTCTTGTGCAGAGGACTGACGGACTGGACAGGGTCATTAGTTATGCTAGCCGGTCGCTATCAAAGGCAGAGGCCAACTACTCCGCAACAGAAAAGGAGGGCCTTGCCATCATCTGGGCTACATCAAAGTTTCGCCCCTACCTTTACGACAGGCCCTTCAAAGTTGTGAGTGACCACCACGCCTTGTGTTGGCTAGTTAACTTGAAAAACCCTTCTGGTCGCCTCGCACGGTGGAGCCTGAGACTTCAAGAATTCGACATTACCGTCGTTTACAAGTCCGGAAGAAAACACTGACGCCGACTGCCTGTCTCGTGCCCCCGTCGACCCACCGCCGCTGGACGACCAGGATGATGACGGCTTCCTGGGAACCATAAGTGCCGACGACTTAGCCGACGACTTAGCCGAGCGACAGCGCGCCGATCCGGAACTCAAGGGCCTTATGGGATACCTCGAGGGCAAAGCCACTGTGGCTCCAAAGGTATTCAGACGAGGACTGGAGTCGTTTTTCATGCGCAACAGCGTTCTTCTGAAGAAAAACTTCTCGCCACTTCGGGCCGACTCCCTCCTCGTAGTACCTTCGGCATTACGTCCAGAAGTTCTGCATGCTTTGCATGACGACCCGACGGCTGGACACCTTGGATTTTCCCGTACGCTGGCAAGGATAGAAGAAAAGTACTACTGGCCTCGCCTCACTGCCGGCGTCCCCCACTACGTGAGGACTTGCCGAGATTGTCAGCGACGGAAGACACCACCGACTAGGCCAGCCGGGCTTCTGCAGCCCATCCAGCCACCTCGCCGGCCGTTCCAGCAAATCGGCATGGACTTACTGGGGCCGTTCCCGGCGTCGAATTCCGGAAACAAATGGATCGTCGCAGCTACTGACTACCTCACCCGCTACGCCGAGACAAGGGCCCTGCCCAAGGGCAGTACCGCCGAGGTAGCGAAGTTCTTCGTCGAGGACATCGTACTGCGTCATGGCACCCCAGAGGTCCTCATTACCGACAGAGGTAGGGCCTTTACTGCGCACCTAACTCAGGCGATCCTGAGGTACAGCCAAACAAGTCACCGCCGGACCACCGCCTACCACCCACAGACCAACGGCCTGACCGAGCGTCTAAATAAGACCATCGCCGACATGCTGGCCATGTACGTCGACGTCGAGCACAAGACGTGGGATGCCATCCTTCCGTATGTAACCTTTGCGTACAACACGGCTGTACAAGAAACGACGCAGATGACGCCGTATGGATTGGTCTACGGAAGGACCCCGGTAACGACACTCGACGCCATGTTACCAAACGTGACGGACGAAGAAAACATCGACGTGACCGCCTACCTACAGCGCGCCGACGAAGCATGACAGCTCGCCCGCCTGCGGATCAAGAATCAGCAGACGACTGACAGCCGCCGCTACAATCTTCGACGACACTTCGTGGAATACCAGCCCGGCAACCGCGTTTGGGTGTGGACACCCATACGACGACGTGGAATCAGTGAAAAACTTCTGCGACGATACTTCGGACCGTATAGGGTGCTTCGACGTCTCGGCACACTCGACTACGAGGTTGTCCCTGACGGCATGTCAAATTCTTCACGGCGCCGTGCTTGACCTGAAGTCGTCCATGTCGTGCGCCTCAAGCCGTTTTACGCGCGGTAGTGAACCTGAGGACTGTATTTCTTTTTTTCTTTCATTGGACTTTCTTGCTTGTGCGTATGTTTATTGAACTTTCTTGATTTATTGTCGTTATTTATTGTTGCACGTATTTTTCCCATTTGTTCTGTTCTAAGCATCGGGACGATGCCTTTTCAGAGGGGGGGCATTGCCACACGCGTTTCTTTCCCTGTATTCGGTTTCCGCCCACAAAGACTATCAGCAGTACTCGGCGCAGACCGCGCGTTACTGCTCCAGAAGCTTCTCGCTTGTAGTAGATCGTTCAGTTAAAATTGCGCGCAAGACGCTAACACTCAAGATTATTCCAGAGCTTGCGCGACGACTAGTGATAAGGCTAGAACGTTCGACGCGTGCGTTATAAAAGCCGGCGCGTTCCAACGATGTACAGTTGATCGATGGCCGACGCTCTGTTCGCCGCTCTAAGTGCCAGCGTTTATTGCTGTAATCTCACCTTCCGTTTACCGGCCACAGGTTCGGCTAAATAAAGAGTTTCATCTTGGACTACTGCCTGCTGCCTTCGTCGACGTCACGACCACGTGACAATATGCTCGAGTTTCCTTTGTATGTCTACCAATCGGCTTTTTCTACTGAATACCGTGAAAGACAGAAACATGCGCCTGAAAATTATCCTCATGGCGTGACCATTTTCAGCCTCATTGTTGCAGGTCAGTGTTTTTTTGTTCTGGAGATGAGAAGGCACTTGCTAAAACTAGAAGCAATGAATTTGCAATTTTGCTCATCTCTTAGAGCATTTGGTGTATCTGTGAAATTAAGCTTAGAAGCACGGAAAATTGTGAAACGACGACATTATACCTCCAGTATAATAATGGCCCCTTCAGAGCCCGCGATTGTACAAACCCGCTGTAAGTGTCAGTACGGCTTAAAAGCCGTACTGATGTCTACGACCGGTTGCCATTGCTCTCCTGTCGTTCACCCAGGCAGAGAAAGATAAGGGAGGCCGTGGCGTAACAAAGGCGAACAGTAAAAAAAAAAAAAAATTAAGGCAGCTTCGCTCTACGCATGCCAAGCCTGAAGGAAGTGCGGAGCTTGGCAGCCTTCTTTGTTTTTCTTCGGTTTTCTTTGTCTTTTTTCTCCACTCTTTCCTTCTTTTGCTCCTTTTCCGTTTTCCCCCCTATATTTCTATTTATTTCTTCCTCTCTCTTCATCTATCGCTTTCTCTTTCTTGCTTTTTTTTATTTTTCCTCCTATTTTCTCCGTTTCCGTTGCTCTCTACATCGCGCTTGCTTCTTTTTTTCATATTTTTATACGTGGTTTTGCATGCGTTACGCCAAATGCACTAGCTGTTTCTTGCTGAAGATGATAAGTGATCATCATCAAGGCGCTCGAAGAACAAGAGAAAGAAAATCTCCTTAGCGCGAGTGCGCGCTCAATATTGTCACGTGGTCGTGACGTCGACGAAGGCAACAGTCGGCGAGTCAAAGAAGAAACTCTTTATTTTGGCCGAACTTGTGGCCAGGAAACTGAAGGTCAGACTACAGCAATACACGCTGGCACTGAGAGCGGCGAACAGAGCGTCGGCCGTCGATAATCTGATCATCGCTGGAACGCACCGGCTTTTTATACATCGCGCGTCGAACATTCTAGCCTTATCGCTGGTTGTCGCGCAAGCTCTGGAATAAGCTAGAGTGTTCGCGTCGTGCGCGCAATCTTAACACAACGATCTACAATAATCGTGAAGCTTCTAGAACAATCAGCCGCGGTTTGTGCTGAGCATGCGGACAGTCTTTGTGGGCGAAAACCGAGTACAACAAGAATGAAAATAAGAAACGCGAGTGGCAATATGGTACACGTGGAGCGTTACTCCAAGCGACGACAAAAGCATACGATCCCAGCATACGACAGCCCGACCCCCTAAAGGGCTCCACACTTAAAAGAATGCGCTGCGTGCACCTCGTCGTGTGTATTACCTCATTATGTAAATTTACACGTTAGTGTAGACTTCAATAGTCATATTAATTGCAGATACAGTGAGTGCTGAGAAGGGCACATTTGAGGTAGTATCAAGCAATAGTCGGCATAGAAATTTGTCAGAGCATACTCATTTCATATCTTGCAGACGCAGGGTGGCACGGACTCTATATGCAGGTTTTAAGTACACCTCCTTAGGCTTAGCCAGAAAAAAGTGAAGTGCTAATAAGCAGAGCTAGGTTTTGCTTTTTCATTAGCAGAGCTTTAGATTTCAATGCACAGTAAAGAACCAAAATTCTCTACAGTGACATGCCTTATAAGTTAACCATTTAACAGATGTCCGTGCTCCGACATTACATTAGGCTAACACTACCTTTCTGACATTCAGGCGTCAGTGTCTGGTCAACGACTCTAGTTGCCTGCGTGACGCACAAAACCACTCAAATTAAAGTATGACAAGTCGATTTGCCTCGTAAGGCTTGACTCAAAGCCAAAGAATGAGGTACATAGGCTCCTCGCTGACGGCTTTGGATAACACCAAGGCCCCGGTTGAGTGCGATCGGCCGGGAGTTTCCCATACTGTATGTTTGGCCCGTTTAGGTGGATAGTTTGTGCTCAAGAACATTTTTGTCTGTAATACGATTAGCGCCAACTGATACAGGATATGCAAGGAGAAAATCTAAGGAAAACGCTGTGACTAACTTGAAAGTTCCACGTTGAATACAATCGGTCATAGCCAAAAGCAAGCAATCTCTTGGAAGCGCGTTATCTACAGGCAGTGTCATTATCACATCATTAAACAGATCAGGCAAAACCAGCTCATGCCACATGCACTGAACAAGTTGCGCTGCTTTGTATTTTCCGGTCATTTATTCTTCAGGGAACTGTGAATGCCTATCGACATTTCGTATTATCCCTTTTGTTCCGTGATTTATAGCAATCAGCTCTTCACTTTGACAGTTTGACAGCAGTTCGTTTGATGTATCGATCTCGTGCCCTCATTTATATGCTATTCACGGAAAAGTAAGCAATTTCCTGTTTCCTTCCTCCTATTAATGTGAGATATGAGACCCACCAGCGCTTTAATATAAAACAAAACGACGTTCGCCAAACACGCCGAGCACGTATTGTCACTCGAAACACAGTTAAAGGTAAGTCAATGTGAATTCTTTAAGGAAAGACACGTTTCACGAGGTGCCTTTCCATTTTTTAACACGAAAGTACTTTATGCCGGGGTCCACCAAGATTTCAGTGACGTATTTCCGTCACGGAAATGACGTTGAAGAAATACACATGATCAGAAGAAAAAGAAAAAAAATTACGTCACCGGGAATCGAACCTACGACCTCTTGGTCCGCAAGAAGAGATACCGGGCACGCTATCCACTGCGACATGGTCACCTACTTTGTAGGCATTACAAACACGCCTCTTATATATCTACCACTGTCCTCTCACAGTGCTCTTCCTAAAGTAAAGTAATGCATCAAAACTGTGAAATCCACGATTAGTTTCTTCGGAGCGTCGTTTCTACGCGTCCGTCCCATTCGGCGAGTTTCGAATAGGAAAAGTGCAATTTTGTCGACGCATTAACACACTGCCAGGTGGCGACCTTACCCCCAGCGTCGGCGTCGCTCATAGCATCCATCCATACCAAAGGTAGCTCTGCGACGCGCGAGTGCTTAGCGTGGCCGTAACTCCGCGTTCCGAACTTAGGCCGCGTTCACACTTGGCCTCGAAAGAGGCGAAACCGGCAAAAGACGCCGGAAATCTGCTCGTTTCGCCGCCGAAGCGGCCGGAAAATCAGGCGGCGCGAAAATCGCTCTCGGACCGATTTTTCCGGCACGCGATAGCGGATCGCCTTTCCGCTTCATGGCTTTGGCTGTGCTAGCTCAAACCACGTGACGTAAACAACCGGCCACAAGTTCAACATGGCGGCACAGGCGTCGGCGGTGGCTCGCATCGGTGCAATTGCAAACTACCCGTGCAGCACGACAAAGCTCACGGCCTCGAGAAGGACGCGTTCATCGAGAGCCTGGTTTGGATTACGATCGCCGAGAACGCTGGAATTAGAAGAAGGTGCAGCAGCAGCGAGTCGGCATGCCCAAACGCGTCTCGCGTTTGCACAATCGGTTGAGACCGCCGCCGCCGCTGCAGTGGTGTCCGCTCGGGTTGTTTCTGCTGGTGTATCTCCCGAAACAAGGTTTGAAAAGGTGCAAACTGTTTCTTTTCCGTGCCTTGCATGCATAACTAGAATTCGGTACGAAATTTAATGCTCAGGAAAGGGGTAAAGTGGAATGAATTCTCAAAGTGGCCAAGGCGGCGGCGGCGGTGGCATGTACGAGGGGCAGAATGAATGTGAACGTTTCCGACGCGCGCGCACGTGGTTTTCCGGCCGCTTTGGCGTTTTCTCTTCTCAAGTGTGAATGTGCCCTTACACTCGCCCCGCGAAAAAATCGCTGCCGGCCAACGGGAAAGACACGACGCGCGTTGCGTTTCCCTCTGGTCGGGCAGTGCTGTTCAATAACTCTAGAATGCCGCGAGCCCAAATTTTGCGTCCAATCAGTGACGCTTTCCTGGCTGTCACACCGCTTTCTCTGGTTCCGTTCTCACCGTACAGCTACCACAAGCATATGTGACCACAAGGGTTTGTTTATTCATTGCTCACGGACGTTAGTCGTCGGGATGCAGATGTACCACCAAGCGTCAAAGTGGATTCATCCACGTTAAACAGTGCTATAACTGTCAAACACCAATAGACATTGTGCAAGCTCTTTTATATCAATGTACAGTAAACATTATACTGCTTCTGTAAGGACACGTTTCACTTTCGTGTTATACCGATTCCTATGACGGAGGGATCAACCATGTTTTTTTTTATTAATACTCTTAAGGTGCATTGGGGCGCATTCAACCAGACAAGTGCTCTCTCGAATGTGCTATATGAGACCAGGCTCCGTTCGTGCTTCAAGTGGGCCGGCTGGCTCCAATACTTGTGTGTTTATTGAGAGCAGTAAAATGCCTCACGCGACCTTTTTCATATGTTCGTGCTTCAAAACACTTTGTAATCTCCTTCATGAAAACTCATTTGAGCCCTTTTCATGGCCTTCAGTAACTACTTTTAGCCGCTGTGACCTTATCATTGAAGTACACAATCTGTAACAGCTTCGTCTTTTCAAGATGTAAGAAAGCTCTTCAAGACTGCAAAATGCTTTATTTTACCTGCCATGAAAATGTAATTTAATGATGCTCCTCGGCCTCTTACAACTCATTTTAGCATGTATGACGTGAAACTCTGAACAAGATTTTTTTCTCCGTAGGTAATTCCTTTGCGACGACACCGCCATAGTGAAAAACATGGCCGGCAGATCCGCCTTACTGATTCTAGTCGTCGCTATACTGCTTCTCTGTGGTAAGTGCAGACAATACTGACTGACTACGACATCATAGTGTTGTTCTGTGCGTGAAAATTGTGCCCTCTCTTTCTGTTTGAAAACTTCGTGAGAGTTAAAGAACAGCGAGAGAAGCGTTCAAGAACTGCGGCTTCGCTTAGAATGATTCATTGTGTACTGCGATAGAGTATTTAGGGCTGTTAACCCGATGCCGTCAAAATGGCTGTCTTAGTAACTATGATGTAGGCGTCGGTGTCGTCGTCGTTTGTTGTGAGCGAAAAGCCTGAAGCGAACTCAGGCCTTCTGCGGGGCGAGCAGGGGGTTCTACCACAAAGCCACGTCAGTGCTTACAACAGCTTTGGAAGAAAACGCTACTTATATGTCATGTAGAGCGAGGTGCCAGGCTAACGCACGTAAAACTGCGTGGGTTGTTTAAAGCCCTAACCATTGTACATCAATAAATCATATTTATACATAAACAGTAGTAACAGCATTAGCATTGCATGCAGATGAGAAAGTGTGCGTAATGCCTTACAGAGACACAGGAGGTGTTTCTCTAATTCGAGCAAAGATTCATTACGGCGTAGGGGACACTTGGTATATATACTTCCTGTAGGCTTTCTAGGGCAAATTAAAGGGTCCTGCAACAATTTTTGGGCATAGTTAGAAAACTCTGCCGATCGATAGTCGATGCTCCCGAGAAAAGCGATCCAAACAATATGGCGCAGAAAGCGGCCTTGAATTTGCAATTATTTTCAAAGTCAGCTAGACATAGCGTGCTCTTGCCTCTACAAATGCTGCCATATACCAAAATTAATGCCCCATATACCCAAAGTCGATGTCGTTGGCTGGTTTGAGCATCGGGAGCTGCAGAGTTACCGTCGCCGCCGCGGAATGGCACCACGCGCCCGTGCGCAATCACATTGAATTTGAGCCACGCGTTCGAGGAAAAAAAGGAAAAGAAAGTGCTGATGAAGGGACGCATCTTCCTGCCCCTTCGTTATTCACCTTCCTACGTAGCTCTCCGCATGCTCACTGGTACGAAAGAAGACAGAAAGCGTTTAAGCGTGCGGCAAATTCCTGTAACTCTGCTAATACATGGCGGATTCTGAATTTTTTTGCGGCATGTGATTCGTGAAACATAATGCGCTAATAATGAGACTATTCCATTAGAACCAAGAAAATTATTGCAGGGCCCCTTTAGAACGGAGTAAGGTTACGAACGCGCCTTTTGTGATGGAGCTGCTTGCGGATCTTGCAGTCCTTACCGTGAAGTCATTTTTTTTGTCAGTACACAACGATAATTCTCGTCATACCTTTTAAATATTCTAGGTATATGATTCCAGTTGTGAACGCTTGTTCTCTCGCTAAACAGCGTAGCATTGGTTTCCTCCATATCAATGATCAAGGTTTTGTACTCTCATATTTTGTCAACGAAAGTCCTTAATCATTAGGGCAGAAATGAGCGAAGTGATGCACCTTGTACCGGTCGTGTACTCAAGCACGCGCCACCGACACTCAGTTCTGGTCTTGTGGATAGTGTGAATAGAACTGACCCTTTCATTGAGCGACATTTTTCTGGGGTAAATTGAATGTATTTGCGGAGCTTTATATATACTTGCTAAGATATTTACACATGCTTCTTTAGTCCTTGTTAAGGAAATGCTTCTATGGGTACAGTTATATACTGAATCAAATGTGTTTCCTTAATTTATCAAGGCTACCACTCCGCGAAAGTTTTAAGTGCCCCGTTAGCGGTAAATATGCCAGACATCGTAAAACGTCTATTCTGGCACCCACATTTTCTCTTTCATGAGTAAAAATAGTGTCGCTGTAGCTCTATTACAAACACCTCAGTGAGTTCATTGTGGAAAACTGAACCCAAGCCATGCCCCATTTTCCCTAATAGGCGTAAAATGTTTCTATTCTTCAAGATCTCTAAAGCCTTCAACGTTAGCGAATGGACAAGGCAGTTCCTGTGCATTATGGTTCAGTGACAATGACCAGCAGCACCTCCCATGCGTTAACTTCTTATGCTTTTATTGAGTAGCCTTTCTTATAGTTTCAGCCATATGCGATCTCTTTAATGTGCTGATTGTTCCTTCAGTACTGGAGGAAGCCTATAGATCGCGGGGAAAACCTGTGTTGCGTGGTCTCTTCTGTGTCCCGTTGATGCGCTGTTTGGAATAATTATGTGTACGTACCAACAAGCCCGCCTGCCACCCTTTTGAAAATCAGATCCTTTTCATACATAAGAAAAAGCGCTGCATAAACATGTGTTGAATCTTTTTAAGTTATGCTGAAGGACGCAACAGTGCTTTAGCGTATCCTAACATTACGAAAGGATATATGTTACAGTAAATTCTGTGAATCAATATGCCTTGATGCGAGGGGATGTTTAAGCGTTGTTCGTTACCATTATTTCGTCTATCTGCATCTTTAGAAGCAAACGCAGTTATGAGGTGGCCATCGGAGCCTGAAGCCGGTGCGAGGACCTTCTTAGAGGCATCGGAGCGTTCCAGCAGTGCAGCCCGCGAAGACTAAGGACGGGAGACCAGCAATTGTGTCGCCACACTCTTAGGCCAGACGATGGGATGAGAATTCGACGCTTCCTTAGAGCCATCTGGATACAAACAGCGCGCAAAGACTTTGGTGGATGGAAGGGGTCCTGTATTAAAGGAAGAGTTACCAAAATTCTGTGTTGTCTAATGAGTCTGTTGTTCCTCCTGGGCGACACATTAAAACTGTCTCAAAGCCATAGTGGCATCAAGGGCTTTTTGCTTAATTCCCATCGCCGCGGCTTCAAATTCATGCTAATTGATAATATTTATCACGAATTTCAATTGGACGAATCTGCTACGAAGATTTGAACATATATTGTAGCTGGGTCATTCGAAGTGAAACCTCCCAGTCCTAAATTCAAACACCACCAATTTATTGAAAAAAAGTTGAGCTAGAAGGTGTGTGAGTGTGATTTTAGCACAGTATTTTCGTTCAAAAAACTATATGGTCATGTGACCACCCTTTGAATCATCCGGCCAAAAAGGAAAATTATGCGCGAATAAATTATGCGTATTTAACTTTGTAACTGGGTACAGCGGCAAATTTTGTTTTAAAGCGTTCGATTGTGATTGACATTTCACGTGACGTCACTAGTAAACCAAAATATATCAATTTTCCCGCTTAAATAGGCTTTGCGAAGAAGCAAAAAATTATGCAAATTTAGACGTTTTTTTGTAAAAACGGCGACAATGTTTCAGCCAGAAAAAATTTTAGCTCTTTTACCATTCGACGTACTATCTGCTAAAATGTTGTCAATCTGTGGAAAACAAGATTTATTGAGAAAATGCCGGCAGATCCCACGCACTGTGGGAATTGACGTAATGCGAAGCAGCCAGGAAGGAGCAAATCATGCTTTACATAATTTGCATATCATGTTTTACATGTTACGACCTGTCATTTGTGTTCGTCATACAGTCACGTCGCGATATACCAATTTTGGTGTATGTCAAGCTAGCGAACTGGACGCAAGCGCACCATGAGCGTGGCATGTAAATGGCATTGTAGATGGTATGCATGCCAAGATTTTCATGTTACCACCTGCCACTTATGTTCGTTACACAGTCGTGTTACGCAATACCAAATTCGGTGTACAGGGTGTTTCAAGAAATGTGTCCACTATTTTTAAAAAATCAAGAAAATGCGATATTTGCTCGCTGTCTTCACAGTTGCTTTTTCTGTAGCGGCAGGCATCTTAAGATGGTTGAAGACATGATTTGAGACAGTAATTAAGAAAGTTAAATTAATTAAATTTTTAATTAGCGGAGTTAGGTGGTTAAGTCTAATGGGAGAATTGAAGTCCTTCATGCGAAGAACCCATTTCAGGTTTGAGATCTCGAAAAAGCGGCCTCTATTAATTATTGTGGCGTAATAAAGTTCAGGCAAATTCAGTGGCAAAACCGAAACCGAAACGCGGAAAAGCGCAACTGCCACATTCGTCTGAGACGTACACAATGAGTGAACGTCATTATATCAACCATCAATTTACTTCTTCGTGTGAGTGTGTGGGCTGCGCTTGCAGTAGTAGCACGCATGACGCACATCCGTTAAGGAACGGGGAAGCACTGCACCTCTGTAACCGTTGTCTTGAACAGTGACGTCATTCTAGTCGTCTGCTTGTTGCGCTCATCGGTGCTTGGGTTTCGGTTTGGCCGCTGAATTTGCCTGAACTTCATTACACCACAATAATTAATCGAGGCCGCTTTTTCAAAATCTCAAAGCTGAAATGGGTTCTTCGCATGAAGGACTTCAATTCTCCCATTAGACTTAACCACCTAACTCCGCTAATTAAAAATTTAATTAAGTTAACTTTCTTAATTACTGTCTCAAATCATGTCTTCAACCATCTTAAGATGCCTACCGCTACAGAAAAAGCAATTATGAAGACAGCGAGCAAATATCGCATTTTGCTGATTTAAAAAAAATAGTGGACACATTTACTGAAACACCCTGTATATCAAGCTAACGAAACGGCCGCGAGCGCGCCATGAGCGTGGAATGCAAGTCATGTCGCTCATGACATGTCATGATTTCCATATTACCACTTGTCATTTATGTTCGTCATACGGTCATGTCACTCAATACCAAATTTTGTGTATCTCAAGCTAACGAAATGGCCGCGAGTACGCCATGAGCGTGGCATGCAGTCATGTCGCACATGACAAGTCATGATTTCCATATTACCACTTGTCATTTATGTTCGTCATACAGTCATGTCACATCAATACCAAATTTGGTGTATATCAAGCTAACGAAACGGCCGCGAGCGCGCCATGAGCGTGGAATGCAAGTCATGTCGCTCATGACATGTCATGATTTCCATATTACCACTTGTCATTTATGTTCGTCATACGGTCATGTCACTCAATACCAAATTTGTGTATCTCAAGCTAACGAAACGGCCGCGAGTACGCCATGAGCGTGGCATGCAGTCATGTCGCACATGACAAGTCATGATTTCCATATCACCACTTCTCATCTATGTTCGTCATACAGTCATGTCACTCAATACCAAATTTGGTGTATCTCAAGCGAACGAAACGGCCGCGAGCGCGCCATGAGCGTGGCTTGCAAGTCATGTCGCACATGACAAGTCATCATTTCCTTATTACCACTTGTCATTTATGTTCGTCATACAGTCATGTCACTCAATACCAAATTTGGTGTATATCAAGCTAACGAAACGGCCGCGAGCGCGCTATGAGCGTAAAATGCAAGTCATGTCGCTCATGAAGTCATGATTTTCATATTACCACTTGTAATTTATGTTCGTCATACAGTCATGTCACTCAATCCCAAATTTGGAGTATATCAAGCCAACGAAACGGCCGCGAGCGTGCCATGAGCGTGGTATGTAAATCATGTTTTTCATGACAAGTTAGTCATGATTTTCATAATATGACCAGCCAATTATGTCCGTCATACAGTCATGTTATGCCATACCAAATTTGGTATAAATCCCATTAACGATACGGCCAGGAGAGCGAAAAGTCGTAGGTGGCTAGATAGATAGATAGCTAGATAGATAGATAGCTAGATAGATAGATACGCTCAAAGTCGCCGAAGTTCGCTAAGAAATGCTTCGCATTGAGAAATGCTTGTAATGTTGACAAAATATAACTTTTTCGGGAAGTGCACTCGTAAACTAAGCCCCAAGTCTCTCGTGGTAAAAATATATGAGAGGTCTCATTATATGCACCAAGATATTCTCTTGTGATGTGTAAATTTTTATTCGTGTAGATTCTGTTCAAAGCGAAACAATATTTTTTTTTGCGTGACCACACTAGGCTGTTCTTTTAAGGTTACAGTGGTAACCTACTCTTGGCGATACCCTTCCAGTTTTTTATGTCCTCTTGTGTTCCCCTGCAGGCGGCTAGGCGCGTGAAATGCGCAACTGCCGAACAACACACCTCTTGCATAGCTTCAACTTTTGCTACGCTGCCTGATTGTTCCCTCTTCCTCACAAGGGGGCCGCAGATGACAGCTTCCAATTTGCTGGCCAACCTAAAGCAATATTACCCAGATACCACGCAATACATACTGAACACGAAAGAAAAGCTGCCCAAGTAATCTGTCCCCCCTTCTGGTAGCCAGATACCTGTCAGAATAAAAAAAATGCCCCCCACCTCCCCGAAGGGAATCGTGAGGAAATGCGAATGCATTTCGCGCGCGCTTCACTCCATTTATATATACGTGCGAGCGAGCGGACGGGAGTGTGGGGCGCAGGTAGGAGAGAGAGCGAACGGCGAGAGAAGGAGCGGCGAAGCACTGCACCTACCCTCTGCTACACTCTCCACACACGCGGGAGCTCCGCCGAGCTTCCGCGATGCGAGCGCCCTCACACACCAGAGCGCGCTCCTCCTCTCCACTCACTCTCCGCTACTCCGCCCGCACCAGCTGCTCCGGTTGCTAGAGGCGAGGATATGCGCGCGCCCGCAGCTGTTGCTATGGGAGAGGGAGTGAGAGCGGAGAGATTAAAAAATTACACCATCTTCCGCTAAAGGGAACCATGTGTAGATGTGAAGCAGCGGGCGCTAACGCTTACACCGGCGGCGGCGTTGACGCTGGCGCTGATCCCAGCGTTGCGCAGGAGAGAAAACTGGGGTTGTGTAAAGCACGCAGCGATGGAGCGGTGTTTCCTACTGGAACATGCCAATCGCTGCTAATGTGTAATGAGAGACAGAAGACTCCGACTGGACACAGAGACTCGCAGTCGGCTTTTAGTTAACGCGCACGCTGCGAATTTTTATTGTTCAACAACGCACAGGAGAAATATCCCACCGGCACCACCATGGAGGTCAAGATCCATTGCCATATATACGGGGTGGCCAGTGGACGGTTGTGCAGCGCGAGCAGTCAGTTTTTTCAACCAAGAAACTCGCTAGCAGACGCTGCCTGCGTCGTCGTCGCGAGGCGAGAGAGGGGGGGGGTTAGCGTAGGAGAGGAGAGAGAGGGGGGCGCGCATGCGCAGTGGGAGTGTGGACGCCGCGGGCAGGGATGCCTAGAGGAGAGAGGTGGAGCGTAGCAGGGGAGAAAGGAGGGGAGGCGCATGCGCAGTGAGGGTGTGGTTGCCGCGGGGAGGGATGCCTAGAGGAGAGAGAGGGAGAGAGGAGGTTTTTTATTTTTTGAAAGGGTTTGCGCATACGCAGTAAGGGGTGGTCACGCCGGCACACCACCACCACCGGATTAAGCTTCGCCATAAGGTACTTCACATCTAACACCTGCCGGCGCTTACCTCCTCAACCTGTCCTCCTCCTCATCCTCCGCGGACAACGCCGGACAACGCCGGATGCCTGACATAGCCCGACTATGAAATGTATTCGCATTTAAAAGGCCGTGGTTAAAAGTTAAAAAAAAAAACGTCGAACGGCAACCTCCTTCTGGCACTCTGTGACGAACTGCAGCACCCAGCCCTGCAAAACCTTTTTTAAATGCGAATGCATTTCATAGTCGGGCTATGTCAGGCATCCGGCGTTGTCCGGCGTTGTCCAACGTTGTCCAGCGTTGTCCGCGGAGGAGGAGGATAGGTTGAGGAGGTAAGCGCCGGCAGGTGTTAGATGTGAAGCATCTTAAGGCGAAGCTTAATCCGGTGGTGGTGGCGGGCGCGTGACCACCCTTACTGCGCATGCGCAAACCTTTTAAAAAAATAAAAACCTCCTCTCTCCCTCTCTCTCCTCTAGGCATCCCTCCCCGCGGCAACCACACCCTCACTGCGCATGCGCCTCCCCTCCTCTCTCCCCTGCTACGCTCCCCCCTCTCTCCTCTAGGCGTCCCTGCCCGCAGCGTCCACACTCACACTGCGCATGCGCGCCCCCCCCTCTCTCTCCTCTCCTACGCTACCCCCCTCTCTCGCCTCGCGACGCCGACACAAGCAGCGTCTGCTAGCGAGTTTCTTGGTTGAAAAAACCGACTGCTCGCGCTGCACAACCGTTCACTGGCCACCCCGTATATATGGCAATGGATCTTGACCTCCAAGGTGGTGCCGGTGGGAGATTTCTCCTGTGCGTTGTTGAACAATAAAAATTCGCAGCGCGCGTTAACTAAAAGCGGACTGCGAGTCTCTGTGTCCAGTCGGAGTATTCTGTCTCTCATTGCACGTTAGCAGCGATTGGCATGTTCCATTAGGAAACACCGCTCCATCGCTGCGTGCTTTACGCATCCCCAGTTTTAAATGCGAATGCATTTCAAGTGCGTGAGGGCGCTCGCATCGCGGGAGCTCGGCGGAGCTATATATGAAAAAAAAAATTAACAAAAAAATAAAAAAAATAAACAAAATAAAAAAAAATAAAAGAAAAATAAAAAATAATAATAAAAAAAAAGAAAAAAAAAACAACAACAACCACAAAAAAAAAAAACAGGCGCTGCGCCATGCTCCCGACCGGGCTGCAGAAATTAGGCGCCTTTTCCTTCTTCGAACCACAACCACCATATATAAATGGAGTGAAGCGCGCGCGAAATGCCTTCGCATTTCCTCACGATTCCCTTCGGGGAGGTGGGGGGCATTTTTTGTATTTGGGGACATTCCTATTTCAGTAACTCTTTTCCTATGGAACTACATTTCTCCCCTGTAGTATATAGACTATGCTGAGGCACAGGTAACGAGTTTTATCGTTGAGACTGCTAAACAGTTGTGGCCTCCAAGATGTACACAGGCTTCATCGCCGCAGAAGAATTTTTCATTTCAATTATATATTCCAAAACAAGATGCGGGCTTGGTAGGAAGTGTTATTAATTAAGTTTGGGTTGTTCCCTAGAATTAAGACCCATTTTCTCGGTTGTTGAAGAACTTTTTTATACAGTCCAAGTGAATGCCCACTTGAACTATATTTCGTTTCCTTTCTTTAGTACATTTATTACATTTAGCTATTGCTTATTCTATCGTCCTGATTATACTGCAATGCTTAACTTCATAGATAACTATACCTTTCTACAGCCGATAACCTACAGCAGCAGTCGTCCTAATGCTGACGAAAAAAGATTCCTTCTAGAATAACTTCGGATAATCTGCCCATTTTCTGGTGGCTCCGCGTAGTGGGTAGGTGTACCATGCAACGGGCGGCAGAAAAATCATGTTTCCAGCCCGGACCTCGAAATCGACTAAACGAGGCCAAACAATGGACACTCTTGACACAAGAACTTCCCTCAAAGTTCAGATGCATCGCACTAACGTACAGAGCAAAAGAGCTTCATCCGGATGAACCTTCTCTTAGAAGCTTCAAGGAGACTCAGAAAGGTTGGAAAGGAAGGGTCCGGAACAGAAAATTTCTGCCAACGATACGGGCGCTGTGTACATGCCAGGTAATCGATGCCTACTCCAGCCTGCAATAAATGCGCCAATATGACGATATGATTTTGGTTGTGGTAAAATTCTGTTGGAGTGAGCGAATACTAAGACTGATGAATGGCGCAAGTCTGTTGTCCTTCTTTACAGCGAGGTGCTTTACATGAAGCCCATGCATTTCCGGGTGCAGTATTTTGACCGGCTGGCGTCCGCACGTAGACACCCTATGTATGGTATGGTATGGAAAAACTTTATTTATGTCCGACGGGGTGTGAACTAGCACGTAGCGGGCCGCTCCCACGTCAGAAAAAAAATAAGTAGATTGCACAGCTGTCGGAGTGCGCCGACGCGCTCACGCGGCAGTATTTGCCTTGGCGTCATGTGGTGGCGCTGATGTAATAAGTCGCACAGCACTGCCAGAAACCGGAGAATGCCCGCGAAGCTGCACATCGTGTTCCCTCCGGAGAAACAAGCTAACCAAGTGAACAGGCGTCGAGACGAACAAAGCGAATACGGAAAGCGAAAGCGTGCAAAAGCGGAGAATGCGTCCAAAAGACCTCGATTACCAGGAACATCTTCCCCGTCTTCAATAGCCCACGCCGGAGAGACGAGGGGTTTACAGAAGAATTGAGAAAACAGCTTCGCTGGTAACCCATCCTCATATAAATATGGCGGGCTCATGAAATTTTCACTGATCAGTACACATTCTGTACTTAACCTCTTCAGTCCGTCTGACCCCAATTGGAGCCATTGCTTCGAGCAAGCGCAGTTAATTCTGAAGCAAATATTTTCTACCTTCAACTTGAATTTCTCGCCCAGAAACGTCAACTTTGACGTTCGCGGCGCGTTAATAGGATTTTCCATAGCTTATTTTAACCCAGTATGCGTGACAGCACTGCGGTTTTGTCTCCAATAAAGTTGTAATTGATTCTGATGAATAATCTGTGTTCTAAATTGCAGTTAACAGATGTTTAAATTGATTAGATAAAGTTGAAATATTTAAATTTAATTGGTAAAAAAGACCAGATTTCGCGAGTTTTTTTTTTTTCATTGGTCATCCGAAATAATTTTTTCCCGTTTGCTTGTATGCTCCAGAGCAAAATAAAGAAGTTTGAAATAAATTGATCTGGAATTGCCTTCTTGGGTCTGAGGAGGTTACGGCGACTTATCTGCTTTGAGCCTCTCTGCAATTTTATTGATAAAGTGGAGCAGCTGGCTTAACGGTGTGACCTGATGGTGACAGAAACCATTTACTGCGTGTCGTCGATTAGGAAAACCGTTGTCAATGTAGCACAATCGGTGCAAAGGACTGGCGGACTAGGCCAACCATATTTTCTGCACTTGACTCCTGGCACAGTAAAAAAGATGGTCTCAGAAACGGATGTAGAGCTATATCGATTCTTGAAGACATCAGCATAAAGGTGTACCCATCAAGCAAAGTTTCCTCACGTACATAATGAAGGTGAAGGTCTAATGCTTGAAGACAACGATTGTTTTTAGAACTGTCTCACAACATGAGAGAGCCACAAATGTTCCTTATAAAGGATAATGAAAATCCCGCCGTTTCGAGAGTAAGCTGCGTTGTGACAGATTGTCTTCTACTCCTAGAGTATTAAAGACGCTGAAGAAAGTGGGCGCTCAGAATATACGCACAGGTGCACACGCTCCCCCTCCAGGATAAATTCCAGTATATTGCTGTGAAACGGAAAGATTACGTTAAGCATGATGTTTTCTACTGGTTCAGTAAGCTTTATCACCTAAACGCAATACCTCCGTTTGGTGCTACTGGTCGGCTAGTTGGTTGTACATGATCTCGAGAACAACAGCGCAAATATTAAGACACGCGGAAAAATAAACAATGATACACACAACGTAGCACGTGTATTGTCTGTGTCTTTGTTGGTTGGTGTTTCCGTAGAATCTTGGTATTAGAACCGCCAGCCTTGACTGGATGATTTAAGTCTTTGTTGTGTGGTAAATCAGTGGCATTCCTTGAGCGTTGTTATTTCACCAGGCTCCGTTCGGATTCTTGACCTTTGATTATTAGTATAACGCAAAGGGTAGGTAATAAACTTCTCACGTTGGACATCAGCTGTCCCTTTGAAATTGAAACACTAAATATGGAATGAGGCGAGATGGGAGTAATGCGTGACATTCTAAAAATAGATTCCAATGGCGCCTTATCAAACTCGATTTGCGAGCGTACCAGCATGTGGATATTAAATGTATTAAACATCGATGAAACAAACCGGCACGTGTTCTGTTCACTGAATATCGAAAAATGCAGTCACTACATTTGGGTGTTGTTGATACTTCGTGTATGAAGGCAATGAACTTTGCTAGGGCAAGTAGAATAAAAAAACCTTATTTATCCAACGGTACATATATACAAAATAATTATCTGACAAGCTGGGCCCTTTAGATTAGAGATAGCTGAACTGTTTTCCTGGCGTGCAATAGTTTGTGCGCGTATAAAACGGTGGTGTGGTCGATGGTTTGCTGAGCCCTGGCAAGTGAACTTGACGACAACAACATAGCATCGGTTATTCAAAAGGTAAAACGTATGTCATATCTAAGAAGAAAGAAGAAAGCGTACGAGGGCTCTCCTGTAGGCTTAAAATGGTAGTTAGAATAAGTATTTATTACTCAGAGATATTTAAAGGTACAGTGAACAACTGGAGATTAATTTACATACTCTGAAAAGGTTCCAGCCTCAAATGAAGATTTTAACGCACCCCATATCTGTGAACG
>JALIZH010028575.1:0-59851 GCA_030522465.1 Rhipicephalus appendiculatus | reverse complement strand
GTTGAAATATCGGAAAAACTGTTGTGACATGTTGAGGGATTTTTCTTCATTAAATACACTGCTAAAAAAGTTATTAAAGCGATCAGCAACATCAGTTGCATCAATTACAGCACCAGACTCAGCGTCAAACAATGGTAATTCTTTAGGATGTGCAGGAAAAAGAACATTCCAAAATTTTTTTTGTCTGTTTTTTAAGAATCGCCAAATATCCTGGATGAAAAACTTATACTTTGCAGCTTCGATTTGTTGTTCACATTCTTTAGACAACCAGAAGTATTGTGATCTAGCTTCAAGGGATTTTGTGCACGTTGCTTTTCGAAACAAGCGATTCTTCTTATTCAAGCATCGCTTAATCTCTCGAGTAAACCATGGCTTGTCTCCTGTGTAGTAGATCCATCTTTTTGGAATTTACCTCTCCCTTAGCCTTAACAGTTCATCACGAAAACGGATACAGTTATCATGCAAAGAACAAGTTTCATATGTTTCCAAGAATGACAAATAAAATTCAAACAGCTCAAAGTTGAAGCCTTCGGAATCCGCTCTGGAATAATCGTAAATATATTTCCTTTGTCACAGTTTCTTCACAGTTTACGCATTAAAGGTACAATTATAATAACACGATGGTCACTGATATACTCTATAACATGAGTCGGCAACCTTTCGGATGGAGGGCCAAGTTGCATGAAGTCCACGCAGCTGGGGGCCGCACAGAAAATTGTGAGGGGGGGGAGGAAGGAGGGTATTTGCAGGCAAAGCGTAAAGCAACGGTCCCTGACTTTTTTTTAGTTTTTAAACTGCCCTTGAGACGCACACAAAAAAAATCACAGCATATCCGCGGAGTGAATGATGATGAGTGGGCGAAGCTCCGGAGGTACATCATCAAAGACGTGATGGTGGTTGGTTGCATGTGGTCAAGCGATATGCATGTGAGACCATATCGCGATGCCATGTGTTGTATGGCATCGCGATCGTCATCGTCATCAGCGTCATCGTTATGACGCATAGTGGGTACATTCCATGTGGTGTGCCGTGATGGCAGCGTCATCGTCATCACACAGGGAGATACTGCTGGTTACGCAGGTGGCTACTACGTACTACAAACTACAAGGGACGCACGACCCGATGCCATGTGTTGTATGGCATCACGATCGTCATCGTCATCACGGCACACCACATGGAACGTGGTGTGCCGTGATGACGTGAGACGTGAGAAAGAGGTGTGTGGGTACATTCCATGTGGTATCGCGATGCCATGTGTTGTATGGCATCGCGATCGTCATCGTCATCAGCGTCATCGTTATGACGCATATTGAGTACATTCCATGTGCCCACTATGCGTCATCCATTCCATGTACCCACTATGACGCTGCCATCACGGCAGCGTCATCGCCATGTGTTGTATGGCATCGCGATCGTCATCGTCATCAGCAGGTGGCTACTACATACAAGGGACGCACGACCCACGGGATAAGGAGCTTCGCCCCTAAAACAGGCCAATTTCTGTACCCACTCGCGATGTGGAACGCTGTGCAAAGTATGCTTTGAACGCCACTACGCGGCAGGCGACGCAGACGGGTGACTCCACGTGCCGCGGTTCTCAACAACAACAAAAAACCTCTAAGAGAGTTGGGTTGTGCATAGTCGACACTTGTAGTGCGGTGCTCAAACACTAAGAAGTAACAACTGTGACACTTCTTAGTTCGCGCTCGTCCGGGTATATCTCTGCGTTGTTTTCGAGCGTCCTTCTTTGTGCTCGAGCAGCGCGCTGCAAGCGTCGAGCTGTGACATATGTTAGTTCCCGCTTTTACTGTTTGTGGGATTTTCGTGCGTCCTTTAGCTCTTGAGCGGCGCGCTGCAAGTGTCAAGTTGCTTGCCGTTTTTCGTGTGATATTGCAATTTTTTTTGTCATCTATTGTATTCACTTCATACCGGAGAGTCTACCATTGTTCGTCGGAACGGGAACAGTGGCATAAAAGATGGTCGATGCTGTCTTCACATTGAACTTGCTATGTTAAGGTGTTACCTAACTAGAGACGCATCCCGTCTGCATCTTTTCATAGCCAGAGCTACACAACGTGCGCGAAGAGAATGAATCACAGATTTCCGTCAGTGCGTGTCGTCTGTCTCGTATCGCAGATGCCGCCGAGTCAGACAAAGATGGCGGCAGCATCGGCAACGGTGGAAGCGGCAAGTGGCGTCGCACGCGGACCAACTTCAACGGCTGGCAGCTGGAGGAGCTCGAGAAGGCGTTCGAGGCCAGTTACTACCCGGACGTCTTCATGAGGGAGGCTCTCGCCATGCGGCTAGACCTCATCGAGTCAAGCGTACAGGTCAGTGACGTCATTCTGAGCATGGCGCCACCGGCTTGCGCCCGCGTCTTTCCAGCTTCACCTGTGTTGCTCGCCTCATTTTTTGTTCTGCTATATAGAGAGAACGTACACGTATGATGTTATTGCATCTTTTCAATGTTCGTGTAAAACTTAAAGCGCGTTTTTTAAATATGTTGAATGTAACATTGTGTCTCTCGATAACTGAATCATGGCTGTGGGCAGTGTTGCTATTAGGAAGCCTTAGTAGCGCGATACTAGCCTGGGTTGTTTATTGGCAAACCAGGTGTTCTATATATGATTCTAAATCCTGTAACTGGAACACATAAAATGAACGAAAATTGGGCAGATTTTGGGCGAAATTGTTGCATAGACAAAAAAAGTGTTGAAGCCAGTGATGAACACGTCAATTTTTTTTACCAGTATTTGCGACATATGGAAGCTCTAAAGTCATACTATGAGATCCTGTGACGGCGTTATCGTAGTGACGAGCTATACTGAGGCGGCGTTCATGCCACGTTTCCGATTTTTGACATCGTGCACGCCTTCCCACTGAAATGCTCAAATATCTTGCACCCCCAGCACCACCACAACGACAACAACAAAAGTAGTGCGGATTTGGTACTATTGACGAGGTTCCGACAGTACGTCAGTGTCAGAAAAGAATTGAAAAGAGCCTCATCACCTAATGACCACCTTCGTCTCTATCTAAAACTGCGTGATATCTTCTTCATGTACCGGAGCCATCTTTTCGGTCTTCTGCTCCCGAAAGGCACCCATCGTCGGCACACTCTTGAATGGAACGCTTTGTTATGTCAGCCACCAAAAATCCCGGACGTCTTTCTTGACCGCCTGGATACCATGAGTCAAGCCTTGCATCCTCGCATCCCATAGTATAGCCACAGCCTTTCTTGTTTTCCTCGCCGCCCCTGTATCAGCTGATAGATAAATGCCGTTTACGCATCGCTTTTTCAAAGCTCTACGAGGTGCCGGCAGCCTTTGGGCATTGAGAGGTCGCTTTCCTCAACACTCACGCCTGTTCGCGTGCGAGCCACTTCTCGCGGAAGACATCAGAAGATCGAACAACTAGAGCTCTGCCCTTTGTTCTTACCGCCCACCATAAACACCGGTTGTAACAACGCCACCGCTTGTCGTGCTGTCTTGAAAGCTGTCTTAGAAGCCGTCTTTTCGGGCACGTTTCCTTAGCGCCATCTATACACTAGAAGGCCTAGCGAGAACTACCGCTACGGGGCGCGGGAAAGAACGGCTTGTTTTTTTTGTGTTTTTTTCTCGCGGATTCTCACGTGACGCATGCACGGGTGTTGCAGAAGTCCTTTGCGGCGTGGCTGCTGCGAAACTAAAAAAAAAAGGAAAGGCTTGCGTTGATTGCCAGCTGCTATATTTACAGCGCAGTGTTTTTTTCTTTAGCGCGTGACTCGTTTGAGTGACAGGTTTGCCCGATTATGCCAGTGGGGGGAATCGCAGCCAGATATTTATCCGCCATATTGTTACCCGCCCATCGTCTCTCATCTTGTGCATGAGGCAGACGTCAAGGTTTTAACGAGTCGCTTCAGACTGCCTCACTTGGTGTTCATGTTCAACAAAAAAAAGAGAAAAAGAAAGTACTCCGCATTTCCAGGGCTCGCTTGGGGCCCTGCGGGCTTAAAGCTTTGCTTATCGACCTTTGGAATGTGAACATTGACACCCCCTTCCCTTTTTTAAAAGACGACAGTCTTTCTTGGGATACTTAAACGGAGAAATTTTGGTCTGTCTGTCTGTCTGTCTGACTGACTGTCTGTCTGTCTGTCTGTTTCTCTATTTGTCGGCACGTCACACGATTCAGCCACCCGGCCAAAGTTTAACCACTTTCTGAGCGCCCAGCCATCTTGCACAAGTATTTTTGTTCATACTTGTGAACATTGTCGATCAAAAAGCAAATGTTACGCATGTCTGAGGAGCAACGTCAATAAATAAGTAGTCTCTGGTATGTTTCTTTATAAGAAAATACATAGATACGTAATTATGAAGACCGCAGCGTTTCTTAGGCTGCGCTCAAAAAGCGACGCTATGCACGAAAAAGCCCTCGGCCGACGATATGTTGCTGCTGGGTTCTGCACAAGGTGATGTTTCTCGACAGCACTGCCAGATGGCGTCCATGTCTCACGCAGCGCCTCTTCTATTTTATCAAGGCCAGCCAGATGCGGCCGATTCAACATAGAGAAAGCGCTGTCTGAGGCAAGGCGAAACAGTGTAGTACGGCCGGCAGAAGACTATCGTCTTTCGACGACATTTGCGGCGAAGCGCGCAGGTACGCGGCCAATTTTTTTTAAAGACGGTAGTCTTTCTTGAGATACTTAAACGGAGAAATTTTGGTCTGTTTCTCTGTTTGTCGGCACGTCACACGATTCAGCTACTTGGCCAAAGTTTAACCACTTTCTGAACGCCCAGCCATCTTGAACAATCGTTTTCGTGCATACTTGTGAACATTGTCGATCAAAAAGCAAATATTACGCATATCTGAGGCGCAACAACAATACGGAAGTATTAAGCGGTGTGTTCTTTTATAGAAAATACATAGATACTTAATTCTAAAGACCCTAGTGCTTCTTAGGCTGCGCTGAAAATGCGAGCTGCCTCGCAAAAGCGAAGAGCCGTCGTCTATCTCCGAGGTCGCGCGAAGTGCCGCGTGTTTCATCCGACGCACGATAGCTGGCGCAGTCGGCCCTCGTCGCTGCAAACACGAGAATCTCTTTTCGTGGTCGCTCCGGTCGCTCTGCGCGACTTCTCAGCTTTTTACACGGTGCCAAAAACACCGCGCTTGCGGCGAGAAGACGCTTGGTCATGCCAGGACGGAAATGGTCGAGAACAGCATCACAGGTGGCCGCGGATGAGACCAGGACTCATATAGTACGACCGGCAGAAGACTATCGTCTTTCGATGACATTTGCAGCAAAGCACGCAGATACCCGGCCAATTTTTTTTGCCTTTTCGTCATCATGGCTCTTAGGATGAGTTACAGCAGGCAGGTGTGCGAGATGATTTCCAGCTTTCTAACTACGTGATATATAAATCACCGCGCAGTGCTGGAAATACCAGAGCGATGTTGTGCATTAGAAAAGATCTGCCGTCTTATTTAATACAGTCAAGTGTCTCAGATATACCGGAGTTCGTGGTATGTAAAATATATTTTAGAAATAGATGTGTCACTATGATAAGTCTGTATCTGCAAGGTTCTAGAAAAATATCTTTAGACAGCTTGATGAAAGTGTTTGGTATAGCGGACTCATGCGTGCTGGTTTGTGAGGACTTCAACGCTCACAATGTAATCTGGGGTAGCGAACATACCGTGCCCCCCGGGGAAATGTTGTAGAGTGTGCTGCAGCAAAAAATACAATTTGACAGTGTTAAATGACTGCTCTCCGACGTTTCTACGACGGTATCGTTACTACAGTTGTATAGATGTCACGCTATATGCTCACAGGACCTTCTTGGGGGTTCTGAATGGTTAACAGATGCAGAAACGCATGGCAGTGATCACTTAATTCCCGATTTTGGTCAAACATCGGCTTAGGCGGAGTACAAGGATTCAGTGCTACTCAAAATATACCAAGTGGCAGCATTTTCGTCACCGCATACCGGATGATAAACCGAACTTGAAAAGTTTTACAGCTTTGGTGGGTAACTCTTATAACAATTGCACAAAAGAAGTCATTGTCCCAAATGAGTACGCTGCAGTCGACGGGGAATACGAACGCTTAAGTGCACTCACAAGACGAGCAGAACGAGCTTATGGTCGCAGCGGGTAGCTGGAGGACTACAAGACGGCACAAAAAACTCATTCAACATCACACCGACGCTTACAGAAATTAGGCTGCAGGCGATGGCGAGAATACTGTTCCTCGTTGAGTCCTTTCACTCCGATTCCCAGAATTTGGGCGGTTGTCCGATCTTTCAACGGTCACGTTACTCAGATTCACTCATTTCGAGCTCTTGCTATAGCCCGAAACACTCCGCAAGCAGGTGTCACTGATGAATTCTGTTAGGTAATAACGAGATCGGGAACCGCACCTACATGCCCACAATTTGCAAGTTCCTTAGCACTTACTAATCAAAAAGTGCGTGCAGGCTTTATGTCACAACAGCCTCAACTTGACTGTGAGTTTAACTTAGACGAACTGAAGTGGGCTCTTGAGTTATGCCGTACAAATACAGCTGCGGGACCAGACGGCGTTACGTATATGATGTTAAAGAACCTTGGACCCGCAGGTAGAATTGTACTTCTAGAGCTACTTAATGAGATCTGGATATCAGAGACTCTTCCTGATTCATTGAAATTAGGTCTAGTAATTCCAGTCCTAAAACCAGGAAAGACTCCTCTATGTCTGGAATCATTTCTTCCGCTCTGTCTCACAAGTTGTCTCTGTAAGTTTATGGTGAAAATGGTAGACGGGAGACTTCAATGGTGGCGTGAGCACACAAAAGTGCTGTCGGATTACATGACAGGTTTTGGCAAAGGCGATGCACAATGGATGCCGTATTAGACATTGTCACATGCGTTGACTATGAACGCATGTGTGGAAATGTCACAATCGCAGTACTCCTTGATGTTCACAGAGCGTTCGACTCTGTGGCTCACATTCATGTGCTAGCTGGGATGTTAGATCTTGGACTATGTGGTCGACCGCTGCGATGTATCTCAAGTTTTTTGAGTGAAAGTAAAAATTCGTGCAAACAACTGAGGGACAAATTACCATTCCGCCACAGAGGGCGTACCACATTCGAAGTGTTCTAAGTCCACTTCTCTTCAATTGAGTAATGGCGGCGTTACAGCGAAAGTTACCATCTGGATTGCGGTATTTATTCTACGCAGATTGCATCTGCATATGAGCCTCAGGACCAGATATAAACGAAATTCAAACAGTGCTGCAACAAGGTCTTGACATTATCGACAATTTTTTGAAGGAAAGAGGTATAAGTCTTTCATACGCGAAGACAGCTGTATTACCTTTCACTAGACGACGAATGAACAATTTTAAACTTACGCTGGAAGGACAAACATTGATGTTCGTGCAAGAACATAAATTTCTTGGCGTTATCCTTGGCAGACATGTCATGGGCATCGCAAGTCTGCGCACTAGGAGAGCAAGTTAACACAGTTATAAACGTACTTCGCCGACTCGCTGCCACAACATGAGGAGGATCAGTCTCTTCACTATTACAAGTGCATAACGCACTGATTGAGCAAAAAATTGCATATTCGGCACCTATCCTGCAGGGGTTATCCCAAACTACGGAGGAGCGTCTTCTGAGGTTACTGGCAAGGGGGCTAAGGGGGGTGCCTAGGAGTCCCAGAGGCAGCCTCGAGTTCTCTTGTAATCGCTGAAGCTCGTCATCCGACATTTTCTGTCGTACCAACGGTAGAAACTTGTCGCCATGTTTACCGAATTTTAACTCAGCACGAGAAGCATCCATTCAACCTTGCACTTAGCGAAAGAACTAAATTAAATCTACACAACAGTGTTCAAGAACATAGAGCATTATTACCGAGCTATGAGACAGGCACGGGCTTGTTATCGAAATGGCAGCAACAGTGGGACTCCTGCACAAGTAATAAACTGCATCTGGTGAAGCCCATAGTGGGCGAATGGAAGACATGCCGACATCAACAACATTTCATCGAGGTTATTTTATGCAGATTCCGAATTGGGCACACGCACCTCACACGCAACTTTTTGCTTCGAAAGGAAGACATGCCTCAATGTGAAAAATGCCAACAGCCATTAACAGTTGCACATATCCTTCTCACGTGTCCATACGGTGAAACAGATAGAAAAAAAGCACTTCAGAGAACTATATAAATATCAGATACCTATGCACCCGAATCTCATTCTAGGAGATGACGCACTTGTTCCTTTGTCAAATGTCATCGTTTTCTTAAAGGACAGCGGCTTTTTACATAAACTTTAGAACAACATATAACGTACTGGTTATAACAAAATACCTTGTGTTTGGCGCAGCTTAGCCTCAGTTGCTCTTGCGCCATTAAATCCAATTTAACTAACTAACTAACTGAGATAGGCACAGTAGATATTAATTACCCTCCTTTGATGCTTTCAAGACCAAAAATACAGTTATCCGTTGAGGGGATATTATCTAAAAGGGACATGTTCATGATAGTCGCACAGCAGTTGCACTATTCCTAATTTATAACATATAGCCGCAGTATATTCACGTGTATATAGACGGTTCCTGTCGTACAAATTCCTCCTCTTCAGCTTTGGTCATTCCGCAAAACTGGTGATAGAGCAAACATTTAAAATTGATAAAGAGAAGCTTTATACTGTGCCAGAACTTTTTATCAATTCTATATGCTTCGTGCTTCATGATATCAGTACAAAAGACGCACAAATGGGTCATTCTTAGCGATTCCCAGGCAGGTCTCACATCGCTGCAAAGCAATAAAAAAAATTCTCTAAACTCTTCGTTACTATATGATACTCTAAAAGAGCGTGCAAAAGCAAGTGCAATGAAGCACATAACTGCATTTCAATGGATATCAGTTAACTGCAACATTCCAGGAAACACTGCAGCGGACGCAGCTGCAAATCGGGCTCACAATAACGCACAGACAACCAGTCTTCCTCTGTCATGCGATGAAATCCGCCCCATCCTGAGACAGATATCCCGTAATCTCACTAAAGACAAATGGTTTGATCAATGATCTAAAAATTTGTACTTATATTCAATAGACCCTTGCATAAAACTATCCATTCCATCGGATTTGAGCGAAAATAGAAAATTCGAAACATTAGTTCACCACCTGCGGCTTGGTGCCGCATTTACGCGACACTTCCTGTACAGAATAAAGCGTGCCTCTATTCGTAAGTACTCTTGTGGCCACCCTGACGAAGATGTGCGTCATTTACACATCCAGTACAAGAAATATGATTCACCTCGAAAGATATTATGAGCAAGTTTGTTGCTCTTAGATAGATTGCCATTCAGTGTAAAGAAAATACTAAGTCCATAGCCAACCGCGGCTCTTCAGAAAAGAGCTGTTGTCACTTTCAAGAAGTTTCTTGAAGTCTCATACATTTTATGGAAATATTAACGCCCACGATATTGTTGCCTTCCTCTTAATACTGAACGCAAATGCATTGTATTGTGATGGTGTGTTTCATGTTATGTGTAATTGTTTGTCTTGGTGTGTTTTCCTGTGGTGTGTGCCAAGCCATACAGAATATTGAGTTGGGGCGTCTGTATGGGAATTAATTTTGCCTATTTCAACTTGTGCGTCACTTGTACACATACGAACTTCTTTTATCTATATGAACGTCCATGCGGTGTTAGAATGTACTGCATACGCGCATATTATGTTTGAATATAACATTTTGTGCCCTATTATTATTTTTTACTCCATATTTTCTCTGCTAAGCGAGAATGACACACACACACACACGCACGCACGCACGCACGCACGCGCGCAAACACACACACACACACACACACACACACACACACACACACACACACACACACACTCACTCACTCACTCACTCACTCACTCACTCACTCACTCACTCACTCACTCACTCTCACTCACTCCTCACTCACTCACTCACTCACTCACTCACTCACTCACTCACTCACTCACACTCAAACACACACACACACACACACACACACACGCGCGCGCGCGAGTACACGTAGATGTATGCACACAATTGAAGCGGGCTGCATTGCCTCTGGCAAATAGGAAGTAAGCCATGAGCATTTGCACAACTGGAGACACCATCTTGTGATGTATTCACCTAATGCGTGCCCTGTGTACGTTGTTTCTCGGCGCATATGCGAGAGGCTAGCCTTGAACAGGGGTAATGGAGGCTCGTCTTATTGCGCGCCTCGTTGGAATCGCACGCGCTAAGCAGATCCTTTTCTATCGCCACAATTCGTAATCGTTGCGCGAGCTTCTTTGCCACACACGTTGCTTGTCTTCGTCAAATTGCGCACAATGAACGCATCGTTGTTGAATGCACCGGTCGACAAGAGGCCGCACGTCTTCGAGCGCCGAAAATAAAAATTTCCTTCCCTCTCGACTGGCTGAAGATTCCGAACTCGCAAGTGCTTTCTGCATGTCGGCTGCTACCTATGCCGGATTTATTTTTTTCTCTTTTCTACCTCTTACTATAGAAAATTTATAACCGATTAGAAACTGTTCCTCAAATTCAGGGAGAAAAAAAAAAAACAAAAAAACTACGTGCCCACTCTCTAAGGTCATTCGCTTTTGACCTATCTCTCGTTGAAACAGAAGTATAAACTATGGTCACCTAGCGCTGAAGCAGCTCAGAGCATGGAGGAAGGGAAGCTAAACAGAGGCCCTGACGTCATATTCGTGAAGCCTCCACATCGCAAACATCTGCATCGCCCCTTAGCGAAGGAGCAGCTGAGCATTTGCAAGCGCATGCGTGCATCGAACGTGTCCCGAAAATTAGGAAGTCTTTCTTTTCTTCTTTTTTTCGCGCTAGTTCTCGTATTTACGGGGCTGGTTTAGGCTAAACTACCCCCGAAACTATACAAAGAAAGAGCGCGTTATTATCTCCCGTGACGGAAGCCGTTTGTTCACGTGACGTCACGATGAAATAAGCTCTCGATTGGTCGATATACGAGAGATATCTGTTCAGAATTGTCGCCTACTTTGCTTTGCCATGCAGTCGCATCACCGTTATGCCTTGACCCGCATGACTGTCGTTCGCGATATACTGACTTCACTTCGTTTTCTGCGTTTGCGACTGTGCAAGCGCAGATAGCAGCGTATAGTCGAAAAGCGCGAAATTCTGGCTGGTTCACCGCTTTGTGCTGACATTGCACGTGCTTTCGGAAGAAATAAGTGGCGAGGAGGAGATAGCGCTTGCAGGAAAGGTAGTGAAGGCGAGAAAGAAACCACTGGCTCGCCTTTGAACTTGGTGTGGTTTAGGGTCCTTTTAAAAGAGTACTTACTGACATGATTTTGTAAAATATTTCCTTTGATTTTAAAGTTTTCGTCGGCCAGCATCTACAAGCCAGCCCCACCTCTATGGACATTATCCCGTCAAGGCAACACAGTTCACTGAGTACTGAGTTTACGAAATATATGTCCTGCGTGTAGCCTAAATCGCAGAAATCGCTGTCAGAGTCTCTGGACGATAATTCAGTCGTCGTTTACGGGAAGAACGTGCGACTGACAGCGAACTGAGAGTGGTTGCTAGTATTTCGCGAGTTGCAGTCTTCCCGTGACGTCACACTTGTGTTCACACGTCACTGAGAAGCCGCCCGTCGATACCGAAACCAATATTGCTGCTTAAGTTAGCGGTATTAAAAATATATTCACTGCATTCCCAAGCACTACGACACTTTTTTTTAGGGTTCTAGACACCCGTGTTTCTATATATAGCGACAACCTGAAAATATTTAAAATTCGTGGCAGTGCTTCTTTAACAGGTGAAAGGCAGGCGCTCTATGGTTCTGTGAGCGGAGCATACATTTCTTTTCTCAGGATGTAGCAGTCTATAGATGACTCTGTGTATAGCACTGTACTCCACTGAACTGTATAACACTGTATAGTACTGTACAGCACTGTACTGTACTTCGATAAGCGTATACGTTACTGAACGAGGTCAACAGAATCTTTTGTTGCATGCGATACGCACGAAAGCCTTGCAACTCCATCTTCATCTTACTATCGCACTCAAGATTGTCGCGGAGACGTGAAGCTTTAAAAGGATATGGTGCATGTGCACCATATCCAATGTTTTAAATAAAGGCACTGAAGCCTTACGGGAAGCACCTCAAGCACGGGAAACCAAGCGACTACACTTAACCATGCGCAAGAGACGTCTACGTGAAATCTGCTGAATAGGATGGCTGAGGGATAATAAATACACAACGTTTCTTTTTCGTTGCTTTCCGACTTGCCATTTTTAGAACACCTTCCGAGAACTTGCGCAGCCACACACGCACAGTGCTGAGATAAACGTAAAGGAAATCACACACGCATCCTTACACACGCTATCTTCGCTCAGCGGATACGTGTCACTGGATGCGCACGCGCACAGTACTGTGCACGTGCTTAAAAAATAAAAATTAAAATAAAAGTTATACGAAAGATGGCACTTCTCGGCGTGCTGTCTCGCAGTGATGTCTGTTTCTTTCTTTTTTTTTCTTAGCGATGGTTGGGAGCGCGAAATGCTTCCTCGTAGCTCGACACTTGAAACCATGATGCGGCAAGCGTTCTGAATGGCATCGCGGTTTTGTTACTTGCGCTTTTAAAAGAAGATTTATTCACTACCAGAGGAACGAAAAAACCGAGATATCTCGGCTGTGGCATAGCTTATATACGGCTGCCTTGCGCGCAAATCTATTCACTCCTATCAACTCACACACCCTTGCGTGCACCCTGAAGCGAGCGGATGAGCACGTAGCGTTTCAAGGAAAAAATAAAGGAATAAAACGAGAAAGGTTAGTATCTAACAGCGGCAAGGGCACGTGAGCTTTCAGGCGTGAGCTTTCAGGCGTGCGCTGCCAGCGCTGGGCACGTGAGTGTTATACTCGGTTTCTTTTGTGGCACATGTTTATTATTACTTTTTTGTTATTTTTTCTGCCAGGCTATTGCCTACTGTTAAGCTAGTTGAAATGTGAAACAGCCACATTGGATTTAACAATAAAACACCTGCACAGAAGAACCAAAATCGAGCATGCGCACGCTTCGTCCAGTGTGGTCACGGGGCCTTTAATGTAGGCCGTGTCGTTTACGACCGCAGTGCCGGAACGGAGCATTTCTCTCAAGTTCTTAAGACAAACAAACAAACAAAAACATTTGTCCCGTACGGCTGCTGTTTTAGCTCAAGTTTCGTGGAAAGATTGCAAATTATTGTGCGTATGTCTCAATGTAACACTTTACATATTTAGGCATAACTAATTAGCGCAAAAAAACCAACGGACAAGGTAGGGCCGACAGACAGGACGGAGTGCATACTTCCCTGTCTGTCGTCTCTACCTTGTCCGTTGGTTTTTTGCGCTGTTATGTCTGCAGTTAATACGCACCAACTAGCCCAACTCACGTTTCTAATTCTGCTGACATATTTACTTTAATATAGTTCCTGAGGAGCACTAAAATGAAACATTAAATCTGTTCAGACAGATAAATTTTAAATGCGAATGCATTTCTTAGTCGGGCTATGTCAGGCATCCGGCGTTGTCCGGCGGCGGGGTCCGCGGGGAGGAGGATAGGTTGAGGAGGTGTCCGCGCGCCGGCAGGTGTTATCTCTCCGCTCTCACTCCCTCTCCCATAGCAGCAGCTGCGGGCGCGCGCCCTTATCCTCGCCCCTACCAAGCGGGAGCATGTGGTGCGAGAGAGTGTAGGAGAGGGTAGATGCAGTGCTTTGCCGCTCCTTCTCTCGCCGTTCGCTCTCTCTCCTCCCTGCGCCCCACTCTCCCGTCCGCTCGCGCCTCACTCTCGACCACGTAGCGTCCGTGCCTAATGCAGAGGCGAACGCGGCATGCGTTTCTAGCTGTAGTTGCGTAACCTTATAGTTGCCAGCGTGCACGGTGATTAAAAAAAATACAACGAGAAAAAAAAGAAAGAAAACCGTGCGTCCGCCTCGTCGCGTTCGGTCCCTTTAGGCCCCGCGTCGCAGCGCCCCTTCGCTTTAGTGCCACGAAAATGCGGCCGGCGCATGTACTAAAGCCGAACATTATCTGGACGCACTCTCCGTCGCGGCGGGCGGAGAGTGTCTACACCTAAATTATTTTTCTTACACCCTGCTCTCGACCGTTCGCTGGCTGGGCGCCTCTCAAGGCGATGGCAGAAGTCGGTGTCGGCGCAAGAAATGCATTCGCGTTTCCTCACGATTCCCTTCGGGGAGGTGGGGGGCATTTTTTTTTTAAGAACTGTGTAGTCATTAATTTCGCTGGTATACGTTGACAATCGGAAAATAAAACGAAGCTCAACGTTTTATGTTTGAATTTCGCGCCGAAACTTGAGCAGGAAAACGTTGGTGTGACGCCATCGATTAAAGTCCTTTTGTGTAATTTAGCTACATCTTTTTAACGAACTTTCTTGTAACTTGCCATGCATGGACTTTTCCTCCTTTATTCTACAATGTAATAATAATATCTGGGCTCTTACGTCCCAAAACCATGACTACGAGAGACACCGTAATAGAGGGCTCCGGAAATTTGGACCATCTGGTGTTCTTTAACGTGCACTGACATCGCACGGTACACGGGCCTCTACCATTTTTGCTTCCATCGAAATGTGACCGCCGCGGTCGGGATCGAACCCGCGACATTCGGGTCAGCAGCCGAGCACCTTAACCATTGTTCCACAGAGGCGGACTATTATACAATGTAAATAATACTAATTGATGTGGTGTTACATGCTAAAACCGCGATCTATTTAAGAGGCACCCCGTAGTAGACGACTTCGGACGAATTAGTAGATAGTAAATACCGAAACATTCGATCAAGGAGCCAGAAAACAGGCACCGACTTTTTCTTCGACCTCCCAAAGAAGAGTGGGAAGGCCGAGCGAGAAACAGAAATCAGTCGATCTGGGTTGTTTTAACTTTTTTATTACAGGGTGTGTTCAGATAAGAACGTCGGTGCATGTCCGCCGACCCCCTTTAATTTCGCCGCAAAAAAATATATTTTGTTTTTCGAGTCCCCAGGACCACGAAACCACTTTTGGCTTCGCAAGAAAAAATTTCACCTTCTTTAAAAAAATTCACAAGTCTCCACTGAGCCACCACCGCCTCTTTCGAATTTCGCGAAAATGGGATTTCGATGAGACGCTACAAAAACACTATTGTAGCTGTTGGTCCGAAAAATTTTCTCCACATACTAAGGATAGTTTGTGTTGGGAAAAAAATTATTACTTTGCAGTTTGGATGTTGTTCTGTTAAGCAAAAAAAATCGCAAAATCGACACAAAGCTCAATAATGCTCACATTTAAGATTTCATTCCTCCGCAAGTATAAACTCCAGACTTCCCAAAGTTTCCGAAAACATTGCCATATGTTTGGTGAACAAGTGTGCTGAACGAAATACAAGAGAGTGGCTTCAAACGTTAACCAGAAATGTTCAACTGGGGACATGTCTCTCAAAATGCAATATTTTGAAGACCATTTAAAAAAAAAACACCATCTTCGATTTTCTTTAAACTCTCCATAATTAAAGCCAAGCACGTGTTCTAACTTAATATGTAAAAACATGTTGCATTATTTTTGTGAGGTCAGAACTACGAAGCCCGAAAAGTGGGCAAATTGACGTATAGTGAGTAACCACAACATTGAGCGAGCATGGAGCAATAGTTGCCATTATCGTTAGTTTTAGGTCGCGAATGTCTTCTGTGGATTGAAGGATTGTCAGGAATAAAACAGGAACAGTTGGTTTTGAAGATGAAATTATTACTAGATTTTTTAACGCAAATCACAAAAACTTCTACACGGGTCCCAGCCACTGAGCATGCCGCGATAATGAGTCGCACTCTTCGCAGGAATCACTTTCAAAATTTTTCGCGCATGTGAGCCTGCGTACGCCTCATAAAGGAGGTGGCTGGAGAGGATCCACCGGTGGATATTTATCGCTTCCCATGGCACGTCGGTAATGTGATAACGCAGACGGTGCGTGTCGGCACAAGCGGCGCTTCTGCAGCACGAGTGCGCTCACCCGCTCCCTAAAACAAAAAAAAAAAAAAAAAAAAAAAAAAAAAAAAAAGAGAGCATAGACAAGAAACAGCTCAACTCGCTTAAGAAAGGTCGAAGTAATAAGAGAACGTCGGCTTTCACTTCCGTTCGTCGTCGACAACCCGGCAGTCCTCTGCTGGTGAAGGAACGTGAGTATGCGTGCGCGTATTACACTCCCCTGATATTGATGACCACGTTGTGGAGCTCAAAGCGAGCGTTTTGCGCTGACTACCCAAAGAGGCATGCGAAGAAGATTCCCTACAAGCGGAAATTTCGATGTGTGAAAGATTTGAATGTCGCCTTACTAAGGAAGCGCATGCCAGAAAAAGCCTCATCCATCAGAGAAACCGACATTTTGTGCCAGAGCTGTTTCAACCGCTTGAAACAGATCGCCGTAGAGTCTTTACATGCATCTCAGTCTGACGCAAATTTTGTTCCCGAACAAATTGCTGTCGAAGAGCTAACCGTACTCGTTAGGACAACCGACGTGACAACCCTGAAAATTCCGGCGAAAGTGAAAGCACAGTGCCGAGTGTCTTACGCCAAGCGTAAGAAAGCGGAGATCGAGGGCGCTATCTCCAGGACAATTTCTGCGGTCCTTACAGTAGCGTACGGCACTACAGAGGAACCTGGTCCTTCAGCGGAAACCTGCAACACGTGTCGCGAGTGGCTGCGCAACCTAAAGCACACATTCGATACCTGCGAGTCATACTATGAACGCTGCCGCCTCCTGACATTGCTCCCTGTGAACCTTTCTCATCAAGAGATTCAAGAAATGATTCCATCCGCAACTCGGCATCTCATTCGGAAATCCAGAAAATACAGACACCCGGGTGTGGTCAAATCCGAACCTCTACACCAGATCGATGCTGAAGCCAGAAAACATGCAGGCAGCAATGAAATATTATACTGACGATGAGCTCAACTCCACCCGACAAAGCCCAAACAAGAAAGACTTCATTGCAATTAGTTCTAAAGGACAAAAAGAGTACGTTTCAAAACGGCTGATGACCAGGTCCATTCGGAAAACATTTCGTCTACAGCGGGTCACCCTGACACAGGGATCGAGCTCACGAAGTTCTCCTTGAGGCCAAAATGGGTTGTGTGCACAAGGTTGCTTCACCAGGAGCCATAGGCGTGCGCACGAGGGGGGCAGAGGGGGCGGCCGCCCCCCTAGTCACCTAAGAGAGGGGGGCGCAAAGTCTGCCCCATACATTGACTTAATAGGGAGGGGGGCGCTGCGATGAACCTTCGCCCCCCCCTGCCCCCCCCCCCCTGAAGGGGAACCCTGCGCACGCCTATGCCAGGAGCAAGATATGCACAAGTGCTTCAGTGACGTTTGTGACTGTCTAACTTGTCTGACTATGACTTGTGACTATGACTCCCTGTGTATACAATAGGGGTAATTAAACAGTTCCTTCCGAGAGCTCAACTTGACTACATTTCTAGAAATGTTGCGGTTAGTCCTTACGCGAGGACCAAAACTGCGACGCGTGCACGCACGCAAATGAACAAATTTGCACTTTAAGGCAACTCTTGTTTTATTCTGTCAAGCTGTTGTCGCTCCGAGCACAACAGATGACATTCAGGACCTAAAAATAACGATAATGGCAACTATAGCTCCATGCTCGCTCAATGTTGTGGTTACTCACTATACGTCAATTTGACCACTTTTCGTGCTTCGTAGTTCCGACCTCACAAAAATAATGCAACATGTTTTTACAGATTAAATTAGAACACGTGATTGGCTTTAATTCTGGAGAGTTTAAAGAAAATCGAAGATGGTGTTTTTTTTTAAATGATCTTCAAAATATTGCATTTTGAGAGACATGTCCTCAGTTGAACATTTCTGGTTAACGTTTAAAGCTACTCTCAAGTATTTAGTTCAGCACACTTGTTTACCAAACATATGGCAATGTTTTCAGAAACTTCGGGAAGTCTGGAGGTTATACTTGCGGAGGAATAAAATCTTAAATATGAGCAATATTGAGCTTTGTGTCGATTTCGCGATTATTTTTCTTAACAGAACCATATCAAAACTGCAAAGTAATAATTTTTTCCCAACACAAATTATCCGTAGTATGTGGAGAAAATTTTTCGGACCAACAGCTACAATATTGTTTTTGTAGCGTCTCATCGAAGTCCCATTTTCGCGAAATTCGAAAGAGGCGGTGGCGGCTCAGTGGAGACTTGTGAATTTTTTTAAAGAAGGCGAAATTTTTTCTCGGGAAACCAAAAGTGGTTTTGTGGTCCTGGGGACTCGGAAAACAAAATATATTTTTTTCGGCGAAATTAAAGGGGGGTCGGCGGACATGCACCGGCGTTCTTATCTGAACACACCCTACAGCACTTATTCGCAAAATTCTGGCAACAGCAAGATCACGTTGTACAAATGGGCAGTTGTCTTTTCATCACAGATTTTGGACCGCGAGGTTGTTTACCGGCCCTTTAACAATGAGGCGGAACAAAAAATTGCCGAACTTTGCACAAAGCCGCGCAAGGCATGAAACAACGAAACTGGGCGATTCTGATTACTAATATGGTTGCTTGCAGGTTTTTTTCTATGCCTTAGCTAGGTGATGCAGGTTGTTTGTAAGTTGGTTTCAGGTCGTTGCTAGGCTTTGGCTAGGTGATTCTAGGGTGTTTCTACGTTGATTCTCAGCGCAGAGAGGTTCGAGTTAAAGCCGAGAGAGAGAAGATAGAAAAAATCGTAGACTGACCGACCCGACATGGATGTCCAAACTCCGGAGACATAACGTCGCGCTGAAACCTAGCGTTTGCAGATCTGATAGATCTACGAGCCCGCCGTTGTTGGCGTAAGCCTTCCATCACTTCGGGGTCTTCTCGCAGCCGCCGTTGCATTTCCCATTCCCTAGTATTCTCTCGTTGTACGTACTCGGGGTCTTTGGCTCACCGCCGTCGCTTTGCAGCCATTTGTTGAGCTAGCTGTTGCCTTCTTCATTCTTAGTGAACCAATGGTGAGTAGTGCGATTTGCCCAGTTTCTGTGGCACATACCGGTTTATGATGATGATAGTCTTCTTAGTTCGCGGTACAAGAAACGATTTGTTAAACAGCTTGTTTCTTCATTTTAACGCGATAGCGTTAAATAGCTCGTTTCGCAGAAATTCTGGCGTCGGCCTCGGTGTCGGCGTCGTTGGTTGTGAGCGAAAAATCATCATCTTGTCCATGACCGAAAAATGGAGAAAGCTGCAAATAAAATAAATTATGAAAATTTCCGTGTCCGAGTGAGCATCGAACCGAGGCCGTCTGCGTGGCAAGCAGGTGTTCTACCACACGGCCACGCTTCTGCCTGGAAATACATCAAAAAATAACTTCCTCTGCTTGGAAATGCAAAGATGCAAATAAAATAATAAAACTTTCCGGGTCCGAGTGAGGATCGAACCCCGGCCGTCTGCGCGGCAAGGAGGTGTTCTACCACACAGCCACGCTTCTGCTTGGAATTACATTGAAAATAACTTCCTCTACTTGGAAAATGCAGTGGAAATAACTTTCATGCTTTACAAACACACGCGTCCTTTATAGAGGCGTCACAATTCAATATGTAATATCGCAGTAATAGTGTGTGGTACAAGCGCACATTGCCATCGGGCGTCAAAACATGTGAATATCATAATGACATAGCGGTTCAAAGCTGGCCACCCATTACAAAAGGCACACACTTTACTGCGCGTATTCCCTTAAGACCACGTAGTGGGTGCATAGCAAGTTCGAAAATATTTCCCGCTCATAATTGCTCGTGGTTTAAGGCATGCTACCCATTACAAAGTATGCACTAAGTGGTTGAAGTACGCACTAGGGACAGGATATCGCTATCGCGTTCAACTCTTAGAGGCGAAGCCTAACGGTTCCCCAATTTTTTAGTGGACCCACTGGTGAGTAGTGGGCTTTACCCAATTTCTATTGCACATACCCGTTTATGATGATGGTTTTTTGGCTCGCCGGACAAGGAATGATTTACTAAACAATTTCGCTGTTAAACTTACGGGATCATAACTGAACCTGTCAGAATGAATTATCATACAGCCCAACGCTGCACTAATAGAATTTGATCCTATGTCATTCTTGTTTACAAAAGAGGAGAAAATAACAAAGCTGAAAGCTGCCACACACATCGAAAAACATGGTTCATCCCTCTGTCACAGGAATCGGTAAAACACGAAAGTGAGGCGTGTCTCCACTGACGTTGGTGAGCGTTTATTGTGCCTTGTTTCGCCACAAGGGCAAAGGAATGAATGCTATGGCAGCAAGTCGTAATGTCACGCGACTTCCTGTTCGATTCCCGGTCACGGAACTTTTTCTTGCAAGGTTTTTTCTGTGCCATATGTTAGTGTATATTTTTGAACGTCATACCCGTGACGGAACTACGTCAGAGGAGCCGTCGTGGACCCCAGCATAAAACACTTTCGTGTTAAAATTAGCTGTAAAGGCGATACAACACTCCATTGATTTACCATGTGTCAAGATTAAAACATCCCGCCTTGCTGTTCTCTAGAGCGGTTTCTGCTCTCTCGTATGGCTCGCACTGAGCAAAGACGTAAGTGACCAAGTTGCAGGAACCTCAGAATTTCAATCGCCCAATCGTCGAATACCCGCCATCATCTATAACAGCAAAACACACTTTGCCTTCGGAATAAACCCTCCCCTGTTCGCCTTCTTCGGACACGGCCCTTCGCGCAGCGTAAGTGTTTGCGGAAGATTATCCCCAATCATGCTACCTTAATTTCTTCATTTAATCTATCTTTCTTTATGTTTATTTTTTAGGGCCGAGGCCTCTATATCGTTCGAGGCGACCTTGGCCGAGCTTCAGCTTCGAAACTTTAAGTGCTGTTGGGGCAAAATTGTAGCGCGATGAAAAGTGCTGCGAACTCGGTAAAAAGGCGGGCAATTTTCTGACGCGTTATTATTCTCTGGAGTCTCCCAGATGCCCAAATTGATTCTGCGTGTTCCCCGCGAGCAAAATGTAGCGCGTCAGATTTCACTCTAACCGATCCCAGCTGGCCGGACGCCAGCTGCAGTACACCCAGTGAGAAACTATGGGGACGTTGTTTGTGGTCATTCAACGATACGTCCAGTTGATTTGCCACACAGTTAAACAGGGCAATAAATTTGAAACCAGCACAGATACAGTTATAAGATATCATCGCCGCAAATAAGACGGAGCCAATGAACGCTGTGTGAACACATCGACACCGGCGGTTTAGATAACAATTATGTTTGATAAGCGATTGCCAAATATACGATGAAAAAGTTCTTTCGAAGAAATCTGGTTCCTGTCTCAACGTCATCAATGCTAGATTTTTTTTAATAACAGAAATCTAATAATAATAATGGGAATAAAGATGATGGAATAAACACAAAATCACCCAGTCATCCAACATAGGAAATTGGGGCAGGCGTAGTTAGTTATTCTGTTCCATTACTTACAAAAAATATATATATTTCCAATCAAAACAACACGCTGGCTGTTATGGCTTTTTTTATTGGGCGCCAAAATACTCATCGCGGTGTGAAAGCTTTAAAACTTAGTTGTTCTCAAAGTAAGTAATGACTCGACTTTTATGGTGGTGATTTTGGCATTGTAATATTTACTAATTTTATAGTGTTCTTAACAATTCGCCTTTGATGAGGTTCGCGTTTAGCGCAGTGCTTCACAATACCCAGTAATAGCTGTCTATATACGGCGTGTTTAATTTTCATTTGATAATATATTGGATAATATCTGCCATTTTTTTTATTCTCACCTATTAAGCATACAGTTCTATGTCATTGGTTAGGTTACTTCATTCGAAACAAAAATAATTTCAAAATGAATTCTAGGTGTTGCCGACCCAAAACTGTAGATAGAATTGCGAAGGATGTCATAATGAAAGAGCGCGTTTAGTTAAGCACTACCGCGGTTTTTTGTGTTTGTAAAGAATTTGTAAACGTTGTGCGTTCGTGAAGAATGTCAGAAAATCCAGCTGAACTTCACTGCGCGAAGCTATAGCGCAAATATATGTGTTGTGAAGAAGAAGAGGCATCGCCGGTCAGCAGCATCGCCAACGCTCGGGTGCTGGGCTCGCTCGGCTCGCTCGCCGCGCGCTTCTGGTTGCTGCCATCTTGCTAGACGGTGCTACGGTCTACTTCGCTGGGTTGCATTCGCAGTATCACCACAGAAGAGACATACTGCCAATAAACCTCTTCTCAATTGGTGGAGGGTGCTGAAGATACCCCGTCAACTGAACCTGTAGCTCCGAAGCCGAACACTCCCGCCCATCATGACAACCAACGAAGCGCAACCTGCCTCTTCCGCCCAGTCCAGCAACGGCACCGGAGTTCCTCGCTTCAGGGAACCAAAGGTCTTCAGCGGTGCCGATGAGATGGACGTGGAAGACTGGTTTACCAACTACGAACTGGTGAGCGCTCATAACAAGTGGGATGATGCCGACAAGCTGACTCATGTCATATTTTACCTCACTGACGTTGCTGAAATGTGGTATCACAACCACAAAAGCAACATCCCGACATGGTCAGTCTTCAAGACATCTTTTTCTGAAGTGTTTGGCCGACCCGCTGTCCGCAAGTTCCGCGCCGAACAGCGCTTGCGCACTCGAGCACAGCAAACATCAGAAACGTTCACGAGTTACATTGAAGACATCGTCGCTCTTTGTAACCGTGTCAACACCGCCATGCCCGAGTCTGACAAGATTCAGCACATCCTCAAAGGGATTGATGATGGCGTGTTCCAGATGCTCCTGGCTAGGAATCCTGGCACTGTTGCGGAAGTCGTCACATTGTGTCAAAGCTACGACGAGCTGAGGAAGCAACGCGCCCTGACACGGCCGTTCTCATCGCGCGTCGACTCGCTATCGAGTCTCGCTACCGTTCCCGAGCGATCACCGATGCTTCAGGAGATCAAGGACTTCGTGCGCGAAGAAGTTGCTCGTCAACTTTCTATGGTCCCTTTCACACAGGAGCCGTCCTCTCGTCTGCCGCCAACGCTCCGCACTGTTATTGCCGAAGAGGTCGCCCAAGCTGTTCCTGTCGCACACCACCAGCAGCCTGTGGCCGTGCCTCTTACGTATTCGCCGGCTATGCAGCCCGTAGCCGCGCCCCCTTACGTATGCCCAGGCGGTTCGCAGGCCTCCGCAGCAGCCTTGCCCATCCGTGCAGCCATATGCCCACCAGTCCGCCCCTCTTCTTCCATCTTGGGCTGAGCCGAGAGTCAGCAATTTTTGGCGAACTCCAGACAATCGCCCCATTTGCTACGCCTGCGGTACTCCAGGACACGTTGCTCGGTATTGTCGCCGTCGCTTTCAAACATTCAGCGACGCTACCCGGCCGTCCCAATACGACAGACAGCCGCTACGACAATCTGCTCCCCGGCCCTCGCGACAGTATGCTTACACTGACTTTCCGGAGTTTCCGTCGCCCCGCTCCTCATCTCCTCGTCTGCGATCGCCGTCCCCAATGCGTCGCCGACCCGGATCCACAAAACCAGGAAAACTAAACGCCGCAGTTCAAGAGGCAAGAACTGCGCCGTCTTCGAACTGCCCAAGTCCTCGCACCTCTCCTGCTAACGTGGTCGCCATATCTGTCGATGGTGTTTCAACATTTGCCCTTGTCGACACCGGCGCAGCCGTTTCTGTTATAGCCGCCAAGATCTGCCGTTCGCTACGCAAAGTGACCACGCCGCTTTCTGACTGCTTCTTCGCACGGCAAGCGCACACCACGTTACACCTCTCGCAGCATGTACTGCCCGTGTATTCATACAAGGCACTATGTACGTCGTGGAGTTCATCGTTCTTTCTGCCTGCTCGCATGACATTATCCTCGGGTGGGACTTTTTATCACGTCATAACGCCGTCATCGACTGCGCACGCGTTGAAGTTGAATTTTCGTCACTATGTGAAGAACCATTGCACGAAGCTCTTGATCGGCGCCTAAACTCGTCGTGCGCGAGGACACCTACATTCCGCCTGCCTCTGTTGCCGTTGTCCCCGTCTTCTGCGGCGGCCTCAACGACGCTACCGTCTTCTTCACACCTTCCGACATCTTCATGAGCCGCAAAGCCGTGCCACTGCCTTTTGCGACGCTCTCGACATCACTGCCAGCTGCAGCAATATTTTTGTCCACAATCCCCTTTCAGCACCGGTTACGTTGCTTGTCGGCGAATGTCTCGGTCACGTGGAACACCTTGACTCTTCGTTATTTCTGGACGTGCCAGATGAATCGTGCCCTACTGACTCGACTGAACTCGATGCCATTTGCACGCTGGACGGCGCGTCGAGTGACATATTCTCGAGTTCTATCGCCGACACCCTAACTGCTGAAGAACGTGCCGAGCTTCTTCGACTTCTCCAACAATTCACCAAATCGTTCGATGTTTCTCAGCCGCACTTGGGTCGCACGTCGGAAGTCCACCACTTCATCGACACCGGTTTGCACCAGCCTTTGCGTCAAAGACCGTACCGCGTCTCTGCTGCAGAACGTCGTGTCATCAACGACCAGGTCGAAGATATGCTACGCCGTGGTGTTATTCAACCATCCCACAGTCCTTGGGCATCTCCGGTCGTTCTAGTTCGCAAGAAGGACGGGTCTATTCGCTTTTGCGTCGACTACCGTCGGCTAAATAAGGTGACGCGGAAGGACGTCTATCCTCTGCCATGCATCGACGATGCCCTTGACAGCCTTCAAGGAGCAGAATTCTTCTCGTCCTTAGACTTACGTTCTGGCTACTGGCAGGTTCCGATGGCTGAAGCTGATCGCCAGAAAACGGCATTTATTACACCAGACGGACTGTACGAATTTAACGTAATGCCTTTTGGGCTTTGCAACGCGCCTGCCACGTTTGAACGACTCATTGACAACAACACGTTGCGTGGCCTCAAGTGGTCTATGTGTTTACGTTACCTCGATGACATTGTCGTTTTCTCTCCCGATTTTCCTACCCACCTACATCGGCTTCGACAGGTTCTGACGTGTTTAAGCAACGCTGGACTGCAACTGAACCTCAAAAGTGCCGCTTCGCCGCGCGGGAGCTGACCATCTTAGGACACACAGTGTCCAAGCACGGAGTTCTACCCGACCCCGCGAAACTTCGTGCTGTCGCCGAGTTTCCGAAACCTGCGACGATCAAAGAACTTCGTAGTTTTGTCGGACTATGCTCCTACTTCCGGCGCTTCGTTCGAAATTTCGCCTCGATCATGTCGCCATTGACCAATCTCCTACGCGGTGACAAGGACCTCTCCTCCTGGTCCCCCTCTCGAGTGCGACGTCGCGTTTGCTACTCTCCGTCGTCTCCTCACATCTCCTCCCATTCTTCGGCATTTTGACCCAACAGCTGCAACGGAAGTGCACACAGACGCAAGCGGGGTCGGTCTTGGTGCTGTCCTCGCCCAACGTAAGCCCGGCTACTCCGAATACGTCGTCGCCTATGCGAGTCGCACGCTCACGAAAGCAGAGGCCAATTACAGCGTCACTGAAAAGGAGTGCTTGGCTCTAGTATGGGCGCTTAGCAAGTTCCGCCCATATTTGTACGGTCGCCCGTTCGACCTGGTAACGGATCACCACGCCCTGTGCTGGCCTGCCACGTTGAAAGATCCCTCCGGCCGGCTAGCACGCTGGGCACTCCGAATCCAGGAGTACGATATTCGCGTCATCTATCGCAGCGGCCGTAAGCACTCTGACGCAGACGCCTTGTCCCGTTCCCTCTACCTGCAGACTCCGCCTGCGGAACGAATTCCAAACTCTCGGTCTCAACTCTCGACTTCGACTCCATGGCTACTGAACAACGCCATGACCCGTGGATCGCGTCACTTTTCGACTATCTTTCCGGATCATCGACTACTGCAGCATCCCGATCTCTCCGACGCCAAGCTGCTCATTTCGCCATTCGTGATAGGCTACTTCACCGCCGCAACTATGCTCCCGATGGCCGTAAATGGCTCTTGGTCATTCCCCGCAGCTTAAGGTCACAAATATGTGCCTCCTTCCACGACGATCCGCAATGTGGCCATGCCGGAGTTTTCAAAACGTACGACCGTATTCGCCATCGCTACTACTGGCGCGGAATGTACAATTTCGTACGAAAATTTGTTCAGTGCTGCCCTGACTGTCAGCGTCGCAAATCGCCGCCTTTGCGCTCGTCTGGAGCCCTGCAACCACTTCCGTGCCCTGCCAAACCCTTCGATCGCGTCGGGATTGATCTCTACGGCCCACTTCCGCTGACACCGGATGGCAATCGGTGGATCATAGTCGCTGTGGACCACTTAACACGCTACGCCGAGACTGCTGCCTTACCAAGTGGCACAGCGCGGGACGTAGCGTCTTTCGTCCTCCGCTACTTCATCCTTCGACATGGCGCGCCTCGAGAACTCCTCAGTGACCGAGGTCGATCCTTTCTCTCGGAAGTCGTCGAAGCTCTCCTTTCCGAATGCCACGTTGTTCATCGCAGGACCACGGCATACCACCCGCAAACTAACGGACTCACAGAACGCTTCAACCGCACACTCGGCGATATGCTGGCGATGTATGTGACATCTGATCATGACAACTGGGACCGGGTCCTTCCATTCATAACGTTCGCATACAACACCGCGACACAGGCTACCACGGGATTCTCACCTTTCTTCCTCCTGTATGGACGCGACCCTTCGCACACCATCGACACTCTTCTTCCATACCGTCCTGACGCTTCCGAATGCCCACCTGTGTCCGAAGCTGCCCGACAAGCGGAAGAGTGCCGCCAACTCGCGCGCAGCTTTACGTCACGAGAGCAACAGCGCCAGAAGGACAACAACGCCGACTCACATCAAAGTCCCAGCTATTCTCCGGGATCTCTTGTATGGCTGGCTGTCCCTTACCAAACTTCTGGGCTTTCCTCAAAACTCGTCCCCAAGTACGAGGGTCCTTACCGCGTTTTGGAGCAAACCTCCCCCTGTCAATTTTCTCATTGAGCCAGTTTCCCCATCTGACGACATGCGCCAGCGTGGACGTGACCTCGTCCACGTGGCCCGTCTCAAGCCATACCATAGCCCTCTGCCGCCAGACTCTTAGGTCGCCAGGATGGCTCTTCTTCGGCGGGGGCGAATTGTGAAGAAGAAGAGGCGTCGCCGGTCAGCAGCATCGCCAACGCTCGGGTGCTGGGCCGCTCGGCTCGCTCGCCGCGCGCTTCTGGTTGCTGCCATCTTGCCTAGACGGTGCTACGGTCTACCTCGCTGGGTTGCATTCGCAGTATCACCACAGAAGAGACATACTGCCAATAAACCTCTTCTCAGTGTGTTATGTAGCACCGACGGCAAGTAGCTATGCTTCAAGAGTGTCGCTTGCCTTATAGTTTACGCTGAGGTGCTGTCATTTAGAGGGGCCCCTACTGAAACATTGCGTATGAGAGCCCAATAATTTCATATAAGTTTCCTTACGGCATCTACATAAAGGTTACATATTTTCTACATTTGTCATATATTTCCGTAAGATTCTTACGGAAATATATGAAGAATATGTGACTTACCTTCGGGTTATCTAAGGAAACCGAAAATTATTAGAATAGCTTAGGAACGTTGCCTGTAGAGGCCCTGCAATGATTTTACAAGTAATCATCTAATGACATCTGTGTGGAAGCTTATTGCGTTACAATTTGCTGCAGAATTTTTTGTAATTGTCAAGTATGAGTGGAGTGACAGGTATTCCTCTCACTGCTCAAGCGCTTTCTCTTCCTTTCGTCCCAGCGACCGCGCCGAAAGCTACACAGGGAGGAGGACAAAGCCCCCTAACCACACGTGCGCGTTACAACGCGTCAGCGCATGGCGTGACCTCTTTCTATGCGCGCCTTTATCCTATGGAGAGAGAGGACGCGCAGCTTCACGCAGCTGCGCGTCCGCTCTTTCATGGGAACGCGACACGACGCCGAGTCTACGCGCCACGTGCTGACGCGTTGTTACGCGTACGTGTGGTTAGGGCTAACGGGGCAAAATGCTGCATTTCTTGGGATACTTAAACGGAGAAATTTTGGTCTGTTTCTCTGTTTGTCGGCACGTCACACGATTCAGCTACCCGGCCAAAGTTTAACCACTTTCTCAGCGCCTGGCCATCTTGCACAAGTATTTTTGTTCATACTTGTGAACATTGTAGATCAAAAAGCAAATGTTACGCATGTCTGAGGAGCAACGTCAATAAATAGGTAGTCTCTGGTATGTTTCTTTATAAGAAAATACATAGATACGTAATTATGAAGACCCCAGCGTTTATTAGGCTGCGCTCAAAAAGCGACGCTATGCACGAAAAAGCCCTCGGCCGACGATATGTTGCTGCTGGGTTCTGCACAAGGTGATGTTTCTCGACAGCACTGCCAGATGGCGTCCATGTCTCACGCAGCGCCTCTTTTTTATCAAGGCCAGCCAGATGCGGCCGATTCAACATAGAGAAAGCGCTGTCTGAGGCAAGGCAGAACAGTGTAGTACGGCCGGCAGAAGACTATCGTCTTTCGACGACATTTGCAGCGAAGCACGCAGATACGCGGCCAATTTTTTTTCTTCTTCTACGCGCCGGCTGACTTCCGGCGTCATCACAAGCGCACTATAGTCGGATTAGAAGTCCGGAGAGGCCCCGCGATAGCTTCCGCGACTAAGGAAATAGTCCCGCCCATGCGCACAGTGATGATATCCGAAGGCGGGAGTCAATGGGCAGTGCGGCTCATTACGTCAGTCTAGAATGAGCGCCCAATGGTGCAGTCATGTGTGTGCATCCGCCTTTGAGGAGGAAATTTCGCAGTCTTCTAAAGCTGCATGCGCCTGTAGTGTAATTATATACTGTGATTCTAGCACTATAAAGCACAGCGTGGGTGCGTGGTGACACCCCATGGCGGCCGCAGTAACTATGCTGTCGGACTCGTCTATAATAAAATTTGCCGAGCGAAGGGGCAGCGATATCGTGCTCTCTTTGAAATGTAGTTGGAAATTGTTCGCCCCGTGCAGATATATAACATTTGGCTCAGATGTTAACAGGAGCCATGGCCACCGGTTGGCAACGTTTTCAGATTATGTTAAAAAATTGTGGCTTGTTACCTCAGCTCGTACCTTAGTTCGAGTCCTACTGCTGTAGCAGGAAGAAATAGTGCACAATTAATCAGCATAATTTGGCCCATTAAGGAACAGCGTAGCTTGTTGTACAGTTGATTTAGCTCGCATACTCTGTTTACCATGCTCAGAGATTTAAAACGTGTTCCTGGTCTCAGGATAAAATTCTTTATTATTTTTAAGATAAGGTGCTGTGTAGCGGAAAGCTGAACTGAAAAAAAAAAATGCCACTTTTTGTTCGCACATATACCTGGTGCAGTTAGTAAGGGTAAGATGACTTGAACGAATGATGTTTGATAGCGACGTGCCATTTAGTTTGAACTCGTCCCCTAATGACCTCCTGTTTGCACAAACACCGCTCTCCTCTAGTGAAGGATGAGCAAAGATTTGGCAGTGGACGTACATAAAAATTCAGCCGGTACACGTAGCAAGTAAATGATGGGCGAGGAGGCTTTATCAGTAGCAAAGGTTGGATAGGTCGTCCGATGGTCCCCTCAACGTTTCTTTCTTTCTTTCTTTCTTTCTTTCTTTCTTTCTTTCTTTCTTTCTTTCTTTCTTTCTTTCTTTCTTTCTTTCTTTCTTTCTTTCTTTCTTTCTTTCTATCTATCTATCTATCTATCTATCTATCTATCTATCTATCTATCTATCTATCTATCTATCTATCTATCTATCTATCTATCTATCTATCTATCTATCTATCTTTCTTTGATAGTGTCCCTTGCTGTTGGTCGTTCTCGTGTACAGAGCGACACCGCGCAGACGTTATCTGCCAGTTTTTTTGTTTTTTTTTTTCGATTCAGTCCTTTTTTCCATGTTTCGGCGCGGACTTCTCTTCCCAGTTGCCCCATACGTTTGCTCCCGTAAATGGCTTTGGCTATGTCTATTTTATTTAATTTTTCTAGCCGCCTCAACACCGCGAACCTTGCGCGGCGTCCCCCCATGAGCGCAGTGGTTCGTCGGATCGTTGAAATAATGAGCCAGGTAATTGAGCCAGCGACGTCTGTAACGGCCGTGACCAGACGAGCTTCTTTCGTCTTAACAGGGCGCCGCAGTCGTTGAAGCGCTCACCCCTCTTTCCTCGTCGCTACTTACACTTCTCTCGGAGTTCTTACCGCTCCCTTTCCACCCTCCTCTTCTTCAGCCACCCTCGATCACTCGATTTGGCTTGGCTCGACTCTCGGCTGGGCCAACGAGCCGTTGACGCACTATATTTATCGAGGAAGAAAATGCTTCGAGCATGGGTGTTGTATCTGCAGCCACGTTTGCTCCATGGCGGCACGTACTGCCACTTCTCCGTCATCGCTTATTCTTCTAGCGTTTTACTTTAATGCCTCCCAGCATCGGTTTGCACAGGGCGAGAGCGGTTCGGCGTAATAAATAATTCGCGCCCATTAAATGGGAGCAATACAAAACGAGGTATCGCGAGTACCTCTGTGTTTTTTTTTCGGTACCGCATACGTGGCTCTCCGTGCCGCTTAAGGTCTAATCTTTTTTATTATTGCTTTCGTTGCAGTTCGTATCTCCTTCGCCACTTTGTTTCACTCGCGGGCGTTTGTTCGCGCACTCCAGTAGGGTCGCCGCTCACCGCTGCTGGCGCTGCGGTAGGGGCTGCCGGAATAGCAGACGGCAAGGAAATATGATGTCGCGCTTTTCGTCTCCTGTTCGTGAATGGCGAGCTCTGTCGTCTGCTTTTGGTGGAGTGCTGTGCTCTTGATACATCGTGCACGGCCCCCAATAATATGGTCTCCTGCACCGGTGTCGCGGCATGCTGCGATTTAATTGTCGCCTTCTCCTACCCTCAGAAGAAAACTAAATAACGATCTCTTTCCGTAGGCGTGGCTATTGCGATGCCCGTATGTATGCTCGAGGAGAGTGGACCTACAACGTATATAATTCCCGTGCCAATCGTATTTGGCTTGCAGGGGGCCACTTTCCTTGTTTAACCTTCTCTCGTGTTCTCGCATAGACGCTGCCGGTAGTGTGAGTTTCGCTTCACGCGGGTGGTCCCGGGGTTATGGATAATGTTTATGGCTGTTATTAGAAGAGTCTCTATGACTGGATGATTGTAAATGGAAACGGCCTGTTCCTTCCACCACACATACATTTCTCCTTTCGTTGGCTATGTGCACTCGGCACTGCCCTTTAATTGGGAGCGTTATCGTGAGCCGCCGATTATACTACATGCTGAGTCGTTCTTGCATTCTTGCCCTCCCAGGGCCCAAGGTGGCCGACAAGGCTGGGAGCTCGGACAGTGGAAGCAGCTCGAAACACTGTTTGTTAGGCCTAATGTGTGATCGGTCAGAAGGCTTCGGCTCAAAGTGATTATTCCTCCATTGATACAATGACGCGCTTTTAATGGCACGAGAATAACAATTACATTACTGGTGGTCGGGCTCTGCGAAAAGGAGGGCATATTTTGTCGTGATTCGAAAGCGTAAAGCCTGGTGCAGGCTATGCAGCAATAGCACTGCGTAATGATGCAGCCTGGTAGTATCTGACATAAGATCAGTCCTAATTTATGATGTTTCGGTATAATGGAATAAGAGATAAGCGATTTTACGGAAGCCAGAGCGGTAACAATTTTCCTGGCGTATAACATGGAGTCGTCTATGTTCTGTTGTGTACAATGCACTGACTGCAGCAAGCACATCATCTGTTTTACGACGTTTTCCGTGAAGCCGTTTTCGCGAATATATTCAGAGCTCGCGCCGGCATAATTCAGGGGGCGGGGGAAGGCCGTTGCCTTCAGCGAATGTGCTTGTCTATTCCCTTGTGTCAACATTACGCGCATTCAGAAGACACGCCGCGGTGCACGTCTGTGGAGCCGGCACCGTTTTCATTTACGTGCATGTGTTGGCACGAACGAAGGAGCTTCAGTACGTCAGTTGCGCGCGCCGCGTAGTAACCACATAGGGAAACACGATTAGAAACGCTTGCATGCTCTCGGGTTGCAGTCTAATGCAGTCATCACAGAATGACGGGCCGCCCTCTTGGCATACGAGAAGTAGGAAATAGACGAGCGTATACAACTGACTGAAACGCGCCAGTGTCGAACGGTCTGCTGGCCAGCATTTGTGCGCATGCGTTGCGCTGACAACTTCCTGCAGTTGTGGAGGAAACTGGGCGTTAATATGGTGGTGCACGCACAAGCCGATTGCTCGTTTGTCTTTTTGGGAACTTTGTTCTTCGTAATCTTTCTTTTATTTTTTTAGCACGTTCGAGGGAGGGAGAGATGGGCATCCGTGATTGGCGGCTCGCGGATCATGCTTCATTTTCTCGTCTTGGGCCAGTCCCCTAAAACGGGCACACCCCTGATGCTTCATGGCCAGGAAGGATAGGGACGTGCGTCTATTACTTTTAGGCGATGCATTCAGAGAAAAGGAAGATAGGTAATTGTGTCTGTTGCGCACTCTTCAGAGCTGCCAATACATATTTCACTTTCTGCGCATGTCGGCTTGACTAAATCAGTTCGCCAGTGATTGTGGTAGGGCAGTAAGCTCGAAGCGACTGGTGGGGGTGACCCTTACTGCAACGATGTAGTGAGTTGTTTGGCGATTGTGTTCCGTAGACTTATTCGCCTTCACATTGTCATGGCGAAGCACCGTGGTAACAGACTGAATGAGCCTTTTACTGTGAATATCAAGGGCGAGATGATGATATATGCCGGTTATGATAGTTGTTTTTTTGCATGCGCAGAAATGACGCCTTGCTGCGGTGTTCGTGTAAGTGCGAAACTATAGCCGCTGGCCGTCCCACGAATTTCTCACTCGTTCGCATACCTTTGCCAAGGATGAAGAGTCCAAGTTTATGAGAACTTGTCTTTCGTCGAGACCGCCGATACCCCCGATCCACCGATAATGCTGTCTTTCCCTGCATATGCATGCATAGATCTGTTAAGCACCTACGTTTTTGTTCCGCTATAGTTTGGCGATTCGGTTGATAGTCGGTACTTGTGCTATTTCCCCGCTCTTGTGTTAGTGTATGCACACTTAACCTGTACAGCGAAGCTGCATATGACTAAGCAAAACGGAAATTCGCCCGTCCTATCACAGTCCCTCAATACTTTTGTAAGCTATTGAGCGCTATTTACGCGAAAACTCACATCTCATTATGTTTGTGCCACAGAAATTGAGGAAGCCCCACTACTGACTGTAGTAGCTGTCTGTAAATGAAGGGCCGGTATGAATGCGAAGGTAGTTCAAAAATACTAAAAGAGAAAGAGAGGTACGCCATTGGCTGCATCAACAGTGACGTTGTTGTGTCCGTTGCAGCCTACTCAGACTACTACCTCATTAAGAAACGCAACGACACACCAATAATTCAGAAAGACTTTAGTGAACTTTAGGGATTTACCCAATAGAGCCGCATGTTTCAGCTTTGCTGGTTAACCAGCTGTACCTTGACGGGTGACTTTTCCAACCGCTAATAGGCTGCTTCTGCTGCGGTTGCTGATGCTGATATGCGTAGACGCGATTGAATTATCGGAATTGTTATATATGCCCTGTGAATGCTGTCAAGTACTGAGAAAGAATGTGCATCAAGAGCGCCAAATCGCTCAGTATTAGGAAATGTTTGTATGGAGTGGCGTGACCTTTCCTCCCCCCCCCCCCCCCTTCGTTGGCCGCTTGGACACGTTGTTAAGCCTAGACGAATAGAGGGATACGGCGCAGCACGGAGTAAATCTCGTAGCGAGTGGTTTTAACGAGCGCGCCCTGTCGGTGCTTGTTATTTCGTTAGAAGGCGTGCGAACGCGCCGTTTCCGAAAGAGTGTGGCGTGAGTGGCGGCCATCTCGTCACGCCACGGGCTCGAGGCACAGCCAAAATATAGAGACGACCGCGCCACCCAGCGGACCCTCATGGCTTCACGACTTCACGCACCACGCCTGCGCTGTTTGCGTTGCCAAATGGCCGCGCCGCCCGAGAGCTTATTCCTTTATCTCGCCTCGATTATTTTCTTTCATGTCGTTATTTCTCGGCATCGTATAGCCTTTTCAAAACCGCGCATGGTGTTTATTCATTTCCGTGGTGCCCATTGTTGCCGTTTCTTTGGCCTTCTTGCATCAGTATCTGCTGCAGTGTCCGCAATAGCATATACGAGGTTGCTTGATATGGTTCCATGGAGGGGTTATTTCGGACGTATGCAGACCGCTAGCTTCTGAAAGGCGCGAAAGAGTTGCCGATTTGTAAAATCGCGATACAGCAGTGATAGTGGTGGTTCAGAAAGAAAAGCGACTGACATTGTCGTTGACTAATTTGCCTATTTGGTACTTTAAGGTAGCTACTTAACGACACGGGCCGTCATATGCATGAAGTATTTCGCGGTTCAAGAAGAGTTCGTCCTCGTCCGGGAACTTTTTTGCCAGCTATAATGCTTCCTTACTAAGAAACCCATGTGCACTGCCTTTTGTCGCTCATTGCTATGAACGTCTGTGTTTCACTTTTTACAGCTAAGCTATACATGACTAGGCGAAATGAAACTTCGTCCGTCGTACGCACACGAAAGCTTGTGGCGCGTATGTGCTACATGAATTGGCAAGCTCCACTAATCAACGCTCTTCCACTGAAAATGAAGATACAGACGGAACCAATCATTGAGAAAGACTTTAATGAACGCTTGGGATGAACTCAGTGATAAATACCGGAACCACACGTTTCATCTTCGCTGTTTTAGCATCTCTAAGTGTAAATGGCTATTATGTGATGCAGGAACCATTACTATGCAAACGGGCTCCAAAAGCATTTTTCTTAATGCGCAGCATTCTCCACCCCATTCGCACCTTACCAGAAGACAAGATACCACGCTCACACTTCTACAGACAGGGGTTTACCCCTGCGCAGCTAATGTTTCAATTTATACGGCTATATCTCCTGATTGCCCGGACTGTGTGTGTGTGTGCACATTTGAGCACATGAAGTCGGACTGCCCCCCACATACACAAGCAACTCAAGGTGCAAATCCTCCCAAGACAGGTCATTTATTCCGCCATCAAAAGCACGGGTCGTCACCGTGGGCTTTGGGCAATCCAAGGGGCCAATGATGCCGCGGGCAGGTACTCCCTGCCTGTTCCAACGTGGGACGGCCCGCAGGGAATGGGGGTAAAACCCGGCTCTCCTCCCTCGGGGCTCAATAAAGTTATCTATCTATCTATCTATCTATCTATCTATCTATCTATCTATCTATCTATCTATCTATCTATCTATCTATCTATCTATCTATCTATCTATCTATCTATCTATCTATCTATCTATCTATCTATCTATCTATCTATCTATCTATCTATCTATCTATCTATCTATCTATCTATCTATCTATCTATCTATCTATCTATCTATCTAAGCGAACTGCAGGCACTTTGAGCGTTTCTATGTACGTATCTATCTATCTAGCCGCCTACGTCTCGGTGCTCTCGTGATCACCTCGCTAACTTGGGGTAGACCAAAATTAGTATGGGAGGGTAAGAGGGTTTCAGCAATCTGTCTGGCTGGTCTTGACATGAATAGCGCGAAAATACCGTTGCGTACGTCGTGGAAACATCTCCCCTAGACGCGTGTGGCGCATGCCCGTATACCACGGGCCGCGGTATGCGGGTATGCGCCACAGGTAATTGAAGGTTTATATCTACCCAGGAGCGGCGAGCACAAAAATTGGTTATTTAAATGCGAGACCGTTCAGAAAAACTTACATCGGTAGCGTTGACGCGACGAATGCAAAGAATAAATATCAGGGTACAAGCAGGAATCGGACACAGGTATTCTGGGTGGCAATCGAGCATTCTACCACAGAGCCACGGCAGGTCTTGAAACTGATTTGGAAAAATACCCTTTGCAGGCGTAATGTTGGTGAAACGTCAATTGGAGTTGCAGTGCTGGCTATCTAATTTTATACGAATGTTTAGCGTCATGTCGTAACGTTTCGCTCAGTAACACTTTGCCGCAGTCACCTTCCCTCCGCATGCGTCGCATAACATCCATTCCCGTGGTACGTGGGATCTGCCAAATTTTGCTCTTCGCTAGACCTCTTCTTTGTTTCAACATTGATTGATGTGATGGTATGCTGTATATCCTGCCAGTGGTAGTTGTCCGTTGTAAACTGATAATTCAGCTCATATGAAGAAGAGCTTTGATGCACGAGCTGGAGACAGGACTTCATAATATCTTAAAACAAGTTAAACAAACTGTCTCTCTCAGGTGGCTCAGGATTGGCGCTCCGCCGGGGAGGAACCACTTTTGTCTTGCAGACAGCTCTTTTTTTAATGTGGGAGCAGGAGAATTAGAGTTATTATGCGTTTATTGGCGTTTCCTAGTATCCTCGGTGATGAATCGATGGATGGTGTATGAGCAATTCCTTACGCTGAAAAGTACCTCAGCTATGTTGTATTGCACGTCGTCTAACCTGCCGCGTCCGGCGGATTACCCTGCAGATACTGGGCTCTCGTCAGTAATCGAAGCTTTTTCTGTGTCGGTCTTTTAAAGAAGTTGTTTACTCCTCCTGTATACCGGGTTGATGAGCTGTAGCCAAAATGTCGAACTAGTGCAGGCTACCCGGCGTTAGGTCATGCTTCTCAGAAATCTTTATAGAGTGCGACGCGAGAGAGCGATAATCTGTTCAAAGAAAGCTGGAGGCTTGGCCCGGCGGTACGCCTGTAGCATGGTTATCCTACTGGGGATAATGAAAAATGGAATGAAAACTCACTCTGCATGAGGAGGCAATCCTTTGAGCAGAGCTTCACCCAGATTGTATGATCATGTGGCTGCTGAAAGATTCTGGCACACATGATCATGTCGTATGTACTGAATTTTTGAACCAGGTGAAGAATGCCACTAAGTCACAAAGTCACGTTTCATGTAGGCGCTTTTGTTGAGATGATGAGGCGAGAGAAGCGACAATATGGCCTTTACTTTATTCAAGTTCTCTGCCAGTTGTTCCCTCAAACAATCGAAGTGTCTGAATTTACTTAAAGAGAAAATAAAGATGAGCTGCTCAACAAATTCCTTGACTGCTCGACTCAGCGCTTGCCTTTGCTGCTCGGGGCTCAGAACGTGTAATTGAAAACCGGTCCCGGCTGTCAACGATGGTCAATTTGACAAGATCGATAGGCGTTCATACGTAGGTGCGCTCTGTCCGTGCGCGGCGTGCTTGTTTGTGCAAGCGACGTTTGTTGCGGCAGGGGTGATAAAGAGGGCGTCGCTGCTGGCAATCGGAAACACGATTCCTATGACGTGCACAACACACACGTTGTACACACGCGTAATGACTGCTCGCCGCTGTTCTCAGTGCTCCGCAATTTTCTTCTTCGAAGCCGGAGCAACGGCAAAGGGCAGCTTGGAAGACAATTGCTACGGAGTCCGCGGGAGCGATTAGCGCGACCAACGATGCCAGCGCCATCTTAAGCGGTTGGCGTCGGCGGCGAGAAATTGATTGTAATTGCAGGTTTGCAGTGCAGGGGCTTTGCCAGCGTTCAACAGATGGCGCCCCCTTGGGCCTCGCGCGTTGGAGAGAAACGAGGCATGGCTAAAGCTTTTTCCTGTATTTTTTTCTTTGTTTCTCGCGTATTATCTCAATTCTCTCTCTGTCTCTCATGACGCCCTTTTTGTAGAGGCTATACCTTTCCACTTGTTTACTCCATCGCGTTTCGTCCCAACTCGCCGCTTCTTCCTCTCGTAGCCTCCAGGTGGCGCTCCCTGAGGCTCTTTCACACAGTTTTTGTACGCTTCCGGCTGTTTCACATATCCCAAAAGCACCGCCTGACACTCGATGATTCTGAGTCCGCTTTTCTGCTACTGTAATAGCCCGGTGTGCTAATTTGTGACATGTCTTTGCATTACGCATTCAGATTCTCCACACCGGTGAAGCCCACTACATAAAGCTTCACTCACTGAGTCGAAGGTTATTCAAGTACTGCTGGGGATCTTTTAGCCTACCCTTTCGGACGCGGCGGTAACCAGAAAATAGGTAACGAGCCGTTTTTTTTTCTTAATAATAAGTTATTTGTTTTCTATATAGAACTTTGCAATACTGTGTTTTTATTTATTTATTTTTTTTTACTTTTTTTGGCAGAATTCCCTATGTCTATGGATTACTCTTATCTGCGCACTTCACGAGTCCGATACTAATAATTTTTTCTCTGCTTTACTTTCAGCAATAATTCAGGCGTAGCCTGCTTTCGTGGTTAGCAATTAATACTTCCCTCCACTTGGAACCTCAGATCCTCTGAAAAATTCGCACATTCTGCAGATCTTGTTGAATGAATATGCTGATAATTATTGCCGCGTGTATCCGTCCCTCCCGCGTCCCACAAAACCACAGCGCATGCGCGTCTCCTCTCCTACGCTCACCCCCTTTCTCTCCTCCAGGAATACTCTACGGAGCGACGCCCGCGTCCACGTCCTACACCCCGACAGCGCATGCGCGTCCCCTCCCCATTTCTCTCCTCTAGGAATCCTCTACTCTACGGAGCGTCCCACACTCCGACAGCGGATGCGCGCCCCCCTCCCCCTATCTCTCCTCTCCTACGCTCACCCCCTTTCTCTACTCTAGGAATCGTCTACTCTACGGAGCGGCGCCCACGTCCCACAGCGCATGCTCGTCCTATCTCCTACGCTCACCCCCCTTTCTCTACTCTAGGAATCCTCTACTCTTGGCGTCTCTCATAATCATATGGTGGTTTTGGGACGTTCAACCCCAGATACTACTAGGAGCTACTAGGAGATACTACACTATCCCTCAGGAGGAAGGTATATAACAGCTGCATCTTACCGGTACTTACCTACGGAGCAGAAACCTGGAGACTTACAAAGAGGGTTCAACTTAAACTGAGGACGACGCAGCGAGTGATGGAAAGGAAAATGATAAGTGTAACCTTAAGAGACAGGAAGAGAGCAGCGTGGGTCAGGGAACAAACGGGGGTTAAGGATATCATAGTTGAAATCAAGAAGAAGAAATGGATATGGGCCGGACATGTAGCACGTCGACAGGATAACCGCTGGTCATTAAGGGTAACTGACTGGATTCCAAGAGATGGCAAACGCGTGAGGGGGGAGACAGAAAATTAGGTGGGTAGATGAGATTAAGAAGTTTGCAGGTATAACGTGGCAGCAGAAAGCACAGGACCGGGTTGATTGGCGAAACATGGGAGAGGCCTTTGCCCTGCAGTGGGCGTAGAAAAGCTGATGATGATGATGACTACTAGGAATCCTCTACTCTTCGGAGCGGCTCCCGCGTCCCACAGCGCATACGTCCCCAGCGTCCCCTCTCTCTCCTCTAGGAATCCTCTACGGAGCGGCGCGCGACACGTGGTGCGACAGCTGCATACCCCGCTGGGGGCACCGCGGTAGTGCCGTGGTATAAAAATGACGGAGCGCGCCTCATTCTCTCTCCTGTGCAGCGCCGTGATGAGATCCCGGGCCGCTGCCGCGAAACGAGAGCGGCGACGTTTCTCCCGCTGCTTCGCATCCACACATGGTTCCCTTTAGCGGGAGATGGTGAAGTTTTTTTTTTTTTTGCATAGTCTACAGCCATTTCTTGCAAGGTGTCGAGTCCCTTTCCAGACTTAGCTCGAAGAGCACAGCGTCGTGGCCACGGTTCAGGGTGAACAGATCACGTGGTTTTCGCTCCCACCTGCTTCTTTCTGAAAAGTAAGTTTGGGCAGAAGGTCGTTTTCTTTGCGACTCAACGTGGTGACCTTAACGCCATTATTATGGCTTCTCGGTTTTGTTTTGATAAGATGATTTCTAGCTAACATTTTTTCCTCTCTCTCGTATATTGGTTGCCCGCGGACCGCGGCACGTGTCTCTTCGGATTGATTAATGGACGACTCCCGCGACGATTTCACCTCTGCGGCGTATATTCTGAATTATATGCTGGAGGATCGCAGACCGTGAAAGCGTGACGCTCAGTCCCATCGGCGTCAGCAAGTAAGGAGAAAAGTGTCCCAGGGTTTAGGGGTGCAGGAAAAGTGACGCTCGATTATTTAGGCGGGAAAAAAAATAAAGAACGAAGAAGACCATTTACAGCACTCGGCCGCGCGCGATGGTTCGGCTCCTGCAGAAGGCTAACGCGGGATTTATGCAAATGGTAGGGCTTTCATATATGTGTGTATGTGTACCGCGCTCACGTTTCATAAGGGTGGGAAGGCGCTGCACTTTCGACTCTCCGGTAAAATAGGACTCATTCTGGCGCTATTTCGCTCGTTTGTTTTTGTTTCTTTTTTTCAACTGCAGTGGCGCTGCTTTCACCTCAACTTGTTGAGGTTATGTAATCTGGGTAACTTTTGCTTTGCTTTTTCTTTGTCATTTCGTTTTGATGGAGATTATCTGGATGTACGTCTGTTAGCCCATACCTTTCTCGAAATAAAATTTTTGTCGCGAGTGCAGCTTTAAAGTCGTTTCTTCTTGCCTTTGTCCTGCGTGTCTGTGCATGCACTACCTCCCAGCTCTTAGTCATTATGAATTATTGTGATACTTAGGAATGAAGGAGCATTTTGGCTGCACGTGATCGCTGGTAGGCTGTGACTGAACGAACCGGCGGCCGCCTCTGGAAAGACACATATGTCGTCATTAGTGGCGCATACTACGATGGAATGTGTCCCGGGAGCCGTTCTGCACGCGCTGAGTCTTTTAGGTGGAACTTATTCGCCGGCGACTTTAGGGCTATACACAAATGTCATGAAATGGCTTCTAGTAAATTGTGTCGGGTGCTCACGATTTTATGCGGTCCTATTCTGACGACAGAAGAGTTAGAGTTGGCAAGCTGTATTTTGATTTGCACACTATGATGCTTTTCGCATATGGGAGCAGGTGACGTGAAAACATTGTTTCGTTGCGAAAGTTGTCACGACTAGGCAAAACCGCTATATTAGCTTAACTGAAATAAAGTCTTTGCGTATGCATAGTACATATTATTACTCTCTCACAGATATCGGTGTGAATTTGTGAGTGTTTTATGGGCAATGCAGGAACGGTCTCATGTGATGGCATGGCTTATATAAATGACGGCACAACTGTGGCGTCATCGTTGCCAGTTACCCAGCACTGCCACCAAATGTGACGGTCTTCATTCTCAAAAAATGGCGGATGGAGTTCAGCCATCGCAACATAGTGTTGCGTCCTGTTCTTCCTCATCTCTCGAGCACAGTGGCCGCAGCTCCATTTGTGCACCCTTCGTCATTTCTGTGGTACTAGCAGATTATGTCATGCACATCATTGATTATATATTACCTAGACAACAGAGTGATTGCTGAGGTAATGACTGATGATAATAACACCGCATGCTCCTCTCGGGACCCTCTCAGGACCCACAATGCGGCATAGTGTAACTCGAACTCGCCATATTACCTAATTAAAACATTTAAGCTCGTTTGTGAGCCGTGATGGGAAGTAACACTAGATGTCCGGCCCCTGTGCCTTGCCTTTCAGTGTCAGCCTTTTAGTGCGAGTGTTTTTCTGTTCAAGTGCGTCGCTCCTTCCGTGCATTATTGCCATAGTTTATTGGTGCACACATCTATGTGCTGCTTCGTGTCCTGCTGGAGAAAATGATATTCTCAGTCTTTCTTATTGTGGGCTCATGCAGTGGATCTTAGAAACAACTAATGAGGTTTATTTTTATGTTAGAATATGGTGTACTTGATGCACCGGAGAGCTGAACCAAGTGCGGCCGCTAGGACTGTACCAAAGTTACGACACATCAACCGTGTCCTTTCGCGTATATGCTGAGCCATACGCTGATAAGGTAATTATTGTAATCACCGATTTCCGATTGCGAAACGTTCTGTTTTATCCCGCTATGGCTGAACCTCTTCTCATTATTTTTCTTTCTTCTACGCTCCCCTAGCAAATGTTGGCGCCTGCCCGAAATAATTACTGCCCCGCCTACCCACAACCTCCGAGGCACGTACAAATGCAGCTGACGGCCGTGCCCGCTACTGGACGCCTCAACATAAGAATAGTTAAATAACTATGTCCACACCACCGGAAACAACATTGAAAGAGCGGTATTTTCATACATCCTGAAACAGGATATAGTGAGTGTGCTACGAGGAACTAATGGGTCAATAATTGGGGGGCTAAAGGGGGTGTCGTTCGCGTAAATGATAAAAAGAGGTGCTGAATAAAAAAGTCACATCAAGCGCACTGAATAAGGCTCGGCTTGACTTGGCTGCGTGCTAGAGCTGACGTCTCCAGAAAGTGGTGGCTCTCGCGACAGACGATGCAGTTTGGCTACGAGCTATAATAGGCCTAGCGAACAGCGGACGAACTTTTCCTAGCAGTCATCCTAGGCTCACGGTTGGTGACGGCCCCAAAAGGAGTAGTGCCGGGCGTAACAGACCACGGGGCACGCACGCACTCACGCGTCACTTTGAGGGGTCATCCTTCGTAGAGTTCTGAAAACACCTGCTCGGGGCCACAGAGGATGGGAGGGAGGGATGGTTTCATCTTACTGCCTTACCTGTCTTTTTTTTTTTTTCATAAAATGTGTGTGGATGAGGGAAGACGCCTGAAATTAGCACCTAATGGGCGTCTGTACACGACTCTGGCTTCGAGCAGAATAACAGGTGGAACAAAGCAGGCGACGCCGCGGGTTTTTTCTACTTCGTTCCATCTGTTCTTTCATTACCTCGCTTCGCTTTTCTTCCATTCATTTGTGCAGTTACAGTTCCTTGCTTGCAGGTTCGGCCACAGACGGCATGCAAATGGCGTCCCTCCACCCAGCTTCTTTATACCCCGTGGAATCCACGTCGAAAATTGTTTTCGCTGTCTCTCCCCTGGCTCGGAAGAGGACATCAAGAAGTGGGAGATCATAATTAGTGCCACAACAGGCCGTTAGCATTTTGCCGACCAGCGGCCATTTCCTGTGCCTCGTCTCTGGTTCTCTGCATAAACGGTCATCCTGCTTTCGCTCCTGGTTGTGCCACGCTCCTTCGTGCAAATTATTTCCATATTGCCGCGCCACAGTGTTGTGTACGTTCCTCATGGTTGCTCGGGGCCCACGTTTAGTCTACAGTTCTCCTGAAGCCCCAGACGACACCGACACGGAAGGCAACATTCGGGATAAGGCTTGCTTCCGGTAGCAAGCCTGACTGCTAATAGAAACAAGCCTTTCGGGTAGCGTTTCCGGCAATGTCTTAGCAGACAGGCCTACGATGCATCAAAAGAAGAGGTGCAAGAATTCAACACTTGCGCCACACAAGCGAACGGTATTGCATGTGTCGCGGTCGAGGTAAATGTCGGTATAGGATTTCAGATTCCTGAGCGAGTTTTTCTTACGCCCTTTGCAGGCATGACCACTGTAACGTGGTAGCTGTTAGAATAGCCACTGTGTTAAATTTCATCTTGCGTCACTTTATGGAATCTTTAGTAAGATGCTGTGTTATAGTTAGGGCTTGTTAACGGACGTGATCGAGGCTGCCATAGTTTTGTGCATCCGGGAAGGTAGAAAGCTGCGCTCTATCGCGGTTTTCTTATCTCCAGAAGCACAGCAGAAGTTTTAATCGTACCATAATATGGCGTGTGCTAGCCTGTATTATACACCGAGAAATTATATATGCCGTTCCATTAATCCCGTCTTCCATAGCATTGCTTTTCGGCGTTGTTTTCGAAACGGTCGCTGGTCGTGTTGAAAACGAGAAGAATATACGGCTGAGTTAGCAAACGTAAAGCTATTATAAATATTAGGACATACATAGCACTTGAGGCACATGTGAGCGTCTTAAAATGGCGATAGAACCATTCTGTCTGTCTGTCTGTCTGTCTGTCTGTCTGTCTGTCTGTCTGTCTGTCTGTCTCTTATCTATCTATCTATCTATCTATCTATCTATCTATCTATCTATCTATCTATCTATCTATCTATCTATCTATCTATCTATCTATCTATCTATCTATCTATCTATCTATCTATCTATCTATTATATGCGTTAGGAATTTGGAATCGTCTTCATCGCACATATAACAGCTTTCGTAGGCGAAGCCCACCGCGAAAGGTTCCGTTTTGAAGAGATTTTCTAAGTTCTAAGAAGGCAGGACCGATGCAAGTAGTAGTGTAAAAAAAAGGCTCTGCGTATGGTACGCGCATTGTGATGAGAGACAGTGGTTCTGTGCTACGCACCGTCGTGGCGCTTCGATATGAACGCCTTTTGTCCGCAAACGCAGCACGCCTCACTGTCGCCGTGTGTGCAGCAAGAGTGTCCAGCGAGGAAACAAAGACAATAGATGTAGCAACTCGAAGCTGGGGGCAGGGCAACGAAAGACAACGGAGAAGTCAACCACCCGCCATTTCGTGACCAGTGGAGGTGGTAGAGAAGGCGCCCTTGCGGAGAAGTACGCACACGCATACACGTGGGCGTTGCGGTCCTTTATAGTACTTTTTTAGCTTTTTTTTTAGCTTTAGTGGTCTGCAGTAGCGTCGGTATCCAACGCGGAGCACAAAAACCACCGCAGTCGAGAAACAAAGACCGCAGTGGTCATTTCGACAGCATCCACACGTAAGTGTAGCGTCCATTCCATCTTCGGGAGGCGAAAAGCGAGACAAGCGCGCTCACGTATTGTTCACCGAATAAATATAGAAACAAAAGCCAGCCAGTGAAACTTTAGCAGCTGGAGCACACTTCAACGGGTGCTCATATAACGCTCTTGAATGATCCATAAGCAGAGCTTCAGAAGCGACGGTTAGGAAAACAATTAAGGTTCCTGCCACTCCTACATCCTCAAAACCTCTTACGGGGCGTTACCGTCTTTGTCTTTCGTATTCTGTCGATGCAGTTGAGGTGGTGCACGTCCTTCACCGGCGTCTGACGTTCTTTTGCCGTCTTTATCTTAGAGACAGATGGCGCTGCGAGAGCAATATTGCGCCGTCTCGCTCTGTTGTGTATACTTTGCCACAATACTTGACAGCATTATCTGTCTCTGAGCTGCTTATGTAGGCGAAGCGATGGGAAGTTTAACTGTATTCTTATAGCGATATATGGGGAATCAGCATGCCAGCTTTGGTGGATGACTAAGACGGGGCAGCTGTTATAGCAGCGACACCTAACCACCATGTTCGCGCGCCGATTAATGTTGATGATGAGCAGCTGTGTTTATTAAAATACACCAGCAATGAATTTGGTCACACGAGCGTAGATGATGTTGCACCAAATTTACTTTAAGAGGACGCAATGTCACTCAGAATTCACCGCCGTGTAAGAATGTGTATATCTATTTAGTTCGATTCATACTTCTTCGCGAGTGAGGCGTGCTGGCGATACCCGGTGCGGTTAGGTTTTTATGATCTGATGATGATGATGATGATTGATGAGACATGGCGTTTCACTCCTCAAAGACCACTTGTGGCCAAAGAGAGCCAAGCAACGTTGGCACTTACAAACTACGTGTTCACTTCGAGAACTCGCTGTTCACTGGTGCTGCCACTGTGAGCAGCTGTTATTAAGAGAGAGAAATGTAAAGGTAAGACAGTGACGTTAACCGGAGGAAATCTGCAATTTTCTACCCTGTACTTGACAAAGAAAAGGAGGGCGTAAAAGAATGAAAGAGAAGAAGACTCTGTTAGTTTATGAGAAGGTATATCGGGAAATACAATAGGGATATCCTGGAACACAAGAACCTGGCCGTGGCGCTGCTGAAAAGGATCTCCAGGTACACTCTCGTAAATACTGTCTGGTGAGGTCGCAAATGCAAATATTTAGCACTGATTTGTCGAGGAAAGAAGCAGAAGTACCTTCTATCTCTGTTGTACAATATTTTTGTCAAATATTTAAAACAAAGACTGGAGAAAAGTGACATTGGGTTTCATTTATCTTGCAGGCGTAGCGGATGAAGAGTGATAGAGTTAATTTTTGTACTGAAGTAAGCGGACAACATTGTGTTAGCGGAGGACGAAACAAGGTATTTGCAAGAACTGGTAAACACAAGTTGCAATCAAGCCGCACATGTAGGCCTCAATTTTGGCGTAGAGAAGTCGGGAAACACGAATTTCAACGAAGGAATAAGTATTGTTGTGAAATCGATTTAACAGGAAGCTATTGCCACAGTCAGGCATTAAAAGTACCTGGAGGTATACATGAACAAATGAAATACCCATGCAAGATTTCTTAAAATAATGTGAAAATAACAGCAAACCGAGGTTTATCAATAATTGAAGCAATCATTGTGGGGGCTTCAATAAATATCTGGTGGTGCGTAGAGTTCAAAAATGCGTAGCGTTAACCGCTGTAACATTCCCAAATACACTTTTGCGCTTGAAATCGTAGTATTTGTTAGGGTTGCATGAGGAATTTAGTGAAAGAACAGCGGGAAGATTGGAATTGGGGGGCCCACGGAAGAACCAAGAGAGTGGCAGAGCGAAAAGATTCAGATTGCGCTTCATTTTAAGTGAGAGATGCGCAGATAAAAAGTAGTATTCATTAAAAAACTTGAATTATGGTTGAAAATAAATGGAATATGATTGAAATGACTTCACCATAACCCCCCTTTCCCACAAGCAATAATTGCTTTAAATATTCATTCTTTCCTGGCACCCCAGTCGTCTGCAATAAACTAACTAATGAAATTGTTTCAGCGCCATCATTGGCATTGCTTTAATCAGAATTATAAGGTACACTTACGAGTTGAATTGTATTGAATTTTGTTTGCATGCCATAGTATTGTATTCTATAGTATTGCATTCTGTTTGTATGCCAAATGTATTGCCATTTGTTTGAACACTAACTTTATGTACCACCCCGCTAAAATCACCAAATGGTATGGCAGTAAGTGTAACTAAATAAAAAAATGCCCCCCACCTCCCCGAAGGGAATCGTGAGGAAATGCGAATGAATTTCGCGCGCGCTTCACTTCATTTATATATGGTGGTTGTGGCTCGAAGAAGGAAAAAGGCGCCTAATTTCTGCAGCCCGGTCGGGAGCACGGCGCAGCGGCTTTTTTTTTTACTTTTTTTGTGTTTTTTTTCTTTTTTTTCTTTTTTTCAAATTTTTTTTCATATATAGCTCCGCCGAGCTCCCGCGATGCGAGCGCCCTCACGCGTCAGAGCGCGCTCCTCCTCTCCACTCACTCTCCGCTGCGCCGCCCGCACCACCTGCTCCGGTTGCTAGGGGCGAGGATAAGCGCGCGCGCCCGCAGCTGTTGCTATGGGAGAGGGAGTGAGAGCGGAGAGATAACACCTGCTGCGTACAACGCCAACGCCGCACGACGCCGGATGCCTGACATAGCCTGACTATGAAATGCATTCGCATTTAAAAAACAGGGGCCGGTGCGCTTATACACAAGTAGCTGTGCCTGCAGTACCTGTACCTTAAAGCGGAGGCAAGGAACGCAGAAAATTATCAAGGAAGTTGGCAACTGAGTACAGGGTAACTGACAGTGTAAATAGATGAGGAGGCTTCATGTAAACAAGGTATTAGAAGCAGATACCGCACATTGGATAGAAATATCGATGGAAGAATACAATAAAATGGAAGCTTACAAAACTGGTCGCAATGAAATTGGAACAGATAAGGTGTATGATAACGCAAAGGGTAGCGACTTGACATTTGAAGCAAGCGTAAGCTTCATGAAGGCAAACACGCAAGAAGGTAGAAACTATACACCACAGCATAGGCCATGTGTCTGCTGTGAGAAAACTTCAGAAACTAGACAAAATATTGCCATTAAATGCCCGGACATTGTTCCGGGAATACCCAGCCGCAGAAGATGTTTACCTTTCACAGGTTTTGTGTTTCGAGGTATCTCGACGTATTAACCACTCGGTGGTTGATATAAGCGAGATACTTTCGGAATATCTTGGGGGGAAAGGCAAGTAGAGATGAAGTTGAGAGAAAAAAGAGGAGTTACAGGCTGATGTAGTTGCAGAACACAGAAGTAGAGGCTAGCATGAGGAAAGAAATAATAAATAAACGAAAAAAGAGATCAGGTTGGAGTGCAATATATGAAGCAACACGCGATTACGACACAGAGCCCGGGTTGTTACTTGCTGCCGCCTCGTTTCAATAGGGGTAACACTAAAGATAATCATCCCTTGTTAAGAGGTAATTTCACCCCCCTCTCCTTTCTGCTAAAAAAAGGTATATTTTTCTCTCCTTTTTTGAAGCATGGTTAAGGACATGAGTGGGCACTTATACCTCTGTCACACGGACAGCTTGAACTGCGGTTATGCTTAACCGTGGTTTACAGAATTAACCGCAGTTAACGTGAACGCGGTTTGCCAGTGCTACACGTTCTCAGTTGAGCAAACCAATGCAATCACGTGGTCATCGTGTGAGCAAAATTTCGCACGCAATTTTCGTGGACGACAACAAATAATATACTACTAGAATGCACACATATGTCGTGCCAAGTTGTGCAATAACTGTTTGACTACTTTCAGCCTTCAATAAGGTGTAAATATCGAGAACTTCAGCCGTTTTTTAAGAAGAGTCTTTCAACCTTGGCAATGTAGCCATCGCGAGAGCCAAGACTAGTCAGAACAATCCGTGTCGTATGAAGTGCGCAGGCTGTGCTGACAATTCATCGTGTTGTGTTCTAGGTGCTTTATTTATATTTTGCGTGTGTGATCGATGAGTTAGTGTGCGTGTACTTCCGTGAGTTGAGCAAAGACCCGAGAGCAGGGTTGCCGTTGGTGGCTACTTTGCGCTAAATTGGCTACTTTTCGACCCCGTTTGGCGACGAAAATTTCCAGTTGGCGCCATGGCTACTTTCTGGCTACTTTTAAATTTTGATTTGGCGCATGAAGTAGCCATTTTCCTCATTTTTTTTGCAGACAAAATACATTGTTTTTAAGCTTTTCTGTCGTTTCAGCCGATGCGTCCTCCATCCACCACAAGGCTGGTGCGCATCGAGGCACCCTTACGCAACGCCTGGCGCTCCTGCAAATACGGAGAAGCGAAGTTGCGTGCATGTTGGCAAATGCGTGGCCAGAACACTGCTCTAGTTGTCTGCCATACATGCTGATGCTAGGCGCAAGTTTTTACGAGTAATTTTGGGGCACAGCACGTGTTCTCTTGTAAACTTGAGAATACAATGATCCGGAATAAAATGGAACTTGCCTGCTCATCTTCAATGAGATTTGATTATATGAAATTGAACTTCTATTACGTAAAGTGTAGCAGTCAAATTCGGTCTGCAGCAAGAAACGTTGTTTCAACGTTCAACGTTCCTACTGACTTGCTGGCTGGAATATTAAGTTGCGTCCGGCAAGAACCCTCATATTTTGTACATAAACTGTATGCAGGCGTAATGAATTTATCATAATTTGTTAAATTTATTTGTAACTTATCTGTGGATTTCTATGGTTTTACTTATTTAAAATGGTTTTACTTATTGATCAATACTAAAGACTGTTCATAATACGGCTTCTGTTCTATTTGGCTACAAATATGGCGATAATATTAAATGATGTGGCTACTTTGGCTACTTTTGGCTTGAATTCTGGCGCATTTTCAAGTCCACCCAACGGCAACCCTGCCCGAGAGGCTTTGTTGCGCTGAGAATTCTTCACGTGGTGTTGTGCGTTTCTTTTTGTAATCGAGTCTGAGTGCGTGTACGTTTGTGATTTGTGTGACCCGAGAGGATTGGATCTGCTGAGAATTCTTGTGTGTGTGTGTGCGTGTGTGTGTGTGTGTGTGTGTGTGTCAAATTCGGTCTGTGTCTGGCGGTGTGTGTGTGTGTGTGTGTGTGTGTGTGTGTGTGTGTGTGTGTGTGTGTGTGTGCGTGTGTGCGTGTGTGTGTGTGTGTGTGTGTGTGTGTGTGTGTGTGTGTGACCGAGTATATTGCGCGCCTGTGTGTACGGTATACGTGAGGACAACATGGCCCTTGGTGATGACAGGGATCGAGAATTTTGGGCAGCATTTGCTGTTTTCCAAGCGTCAGCGCAGCAGCGGCGCAGGCAGCAGCTGTGTGTCATCGCCGAATTAGAGGGACTGGACGCTGACCTAGAACGTGCACGGCGCAGGAGCAGAGAGCTTTTAATGGCAGCTGCTGCGCGTTACTCCAGCGAACGTTCCGTTTGGGCATACCCCCCGGGAGGTATCGTGGTACGAGACGACGCTTCCATACCTCCCCCGACAACGTGTTTAAAGGAAACTTTCGCGTAAACCGCTGCACGTTCGACTATATAGTCAGTGTTTGCGGGTCCATGAGGCGGCTGGACACGAATATGCGGATGGCCATTCCACTTAGGAAACGTGTTGCGATAGCACTCTAACCGCCTCGCTACCTCTGCTGAAGACAGAAGTGTGGCCAATGTCTTTGGTGTTGGCCGCTCCACGGTCAATCTTGTTTTCCTCGAGTTCTGCGCGACTGTTGTTCGCCGTCTGGAATCGCGCTACTTGAAATTTCCAAGGGAACGCGAAGTCGCCGAGCACATACGCAGATTCACGGCAGTCACAGGTTTTCCCCAAGGGATGGGTGCCTTGGACTGGTGCCATATCGAAGTCAGTCCCCCCAAAAGAGAATACCACTGACTATATTGACTATAAGGGGTGGTACAGCGTCATATTATTAGCTGTTGTGGATCACACTTACAAGTTTCTATACACAAATGTGGGATCGCCTGGGCGAAATCATGATGCCAGCGTATTCCAGCGGTCACGGCTTCCGAAAGTGTTGGCTGGGAACTGCTTCACAAAAGACAAGAGGCTCTTTAAGGATGTGTGCGTTGGCCCTGTGCTGCTTGCCGACCAGGCTTCCCCGTTGCAGTCAACCATAATGAAGCCTTATCCACACCCTGGACCTCGTGGTTCCCCTACGCAGATGTTCAACTACCGTCTGTCGAGTGCCAGGCGTGTAGTTGAAAATGCATTTGGTCGGTTGAAGGCACGCTTTCGCATATTGCATCACCCAGAGTGCGACAATGTGAACAGCATCATCCGCGCGTGTTGTCTTCTGCACAACATTTGTGAGCAACTGAATGATCACTGTGACGTCACGTGGGTGGATGCTGTCGTAAATGAGGACAGAAGACGACCTCAGCCAGTCTGCACAACAAGACAAGTGGAACCATCTGCCATAAGGAATGCCCTTGCCGAACACTTGCACAGCGGTGGTGAAATGCTTCGAAAAGAAGGCATGCTGTGCTCTGTGTGTGCTCTCTTTCGCATTTTGCTGTGTGGTGCCTTGCAGGTCTTTTGCACTGTCTCGGTTGCTCTGGCATGATAGTAATTGTTGGGTTTGAAGGTCCCAAAACCACGATATGATTATAAGAGACGCCGTATTGGATGGCTCCGTCAATTTTGACCACCTGGGGTTTTTAACGTGCACCTAAATCTAAGTGCACGGGCCTCAAGCATTTTCGCCTCCATCGAAAATGCTGCCACAGCAACACGACCTGCCGATCACAGGTGAAGTACCATAACCACTGGACCACCTTGGTGCGTTGACCTGGCATGACCGCATATGCCATATGCATAACATATGCATAACATATGCAAGGGTGTAAGGCATGCAGACACAGACATAAGCTAGAGAATCGTGATGCCCACAAGTTGCTGCACATGCATTTCATTTTTTTTTGGTAACGTAGCCATTTGTGTTTACATTGTTGTCGTTCAGGCCGTGCCTTTCTGGGTTCTCCCTGAAATCGAACCTGTGGCTGGGCACTGCGAGAAACCTTGAGAAATTTTATTGCAAGAACTTACTGCAAAAAAAGTTTATTTGTCAGTCTTTTTTGACTGAAAATATCCTTCCATCATTCTACACATGCTTGAGTTTATGTCGTTTGCTTCTTCTTGAAGTTTCACGAGCTTTTCCATCAGCTTCTGCCTTTTCTGAATAATGACATGAATAATGACAATACCGTCGCGTACGTCGTCAAACTCTTTCGGGCAAACCCTGTGCCACATACCACGGGGCAGGTATGTGCCCCAGGTATGCGGGTATGTGCCACAGGTGATTGACAGTTTAGACTACCCAGGAACGGCGAGACAAACATTGGTACTTTTAACGCCAGAGCGTTAAAAAGCTGACGTCATCAGCAGCGTTGACCGGACGAATGCAAATAATAAATGTCAGGGTCCCAACAGGAATCGAACTCAAGCATTCTGCGTGGCAATCAAGCATTCTACCACAGAGCCACGCCAGCTCTCGGAACTGCTTTTCGAATAGACCCTAACGTTCGTGAAACGTCAATTGTCATTGCAGTGCTGGTTATCCAGCACATATGTAATGTTTTATAAACATTACATATGTACTCCGATTATACAGCCGTCACGCCGGGTTAACATCAATTATAGTAAAGCGCCATCCACTGAAGTTGATATATGTTGCAGTGTCCAGGGCTACCATCCTGGCGAGCAGAAGCGCTACTTATCAGTTCACCGCTTCTGGCGTTGCTACTGCCCATGTTGCTGTTGGCATGGTTACGCAACTGTAAACAACTTGTTATGCAAAACATATGCGACTGTGGAACATATGTCTGTGCGTACAACATTTGTACATATCTTTAGCGTAATTTCGTAACGTTTCGCTCAATAAAACATTACAACACAGTCACCTTCCCTCCGCATGCTTCGCATAACATCGATTCCCAAGGTATGTGGAATCTGCAGAATTTTTTTTCCAGGACATAGTACTGCTCGGTACAGACAATGGGTGCCTGCCGCCCACATAGCCTTCCACGAAAATTTTTCTGTCATTTTATGTCCTGCACAGTGTCATATGAATGAACTATAATGGCAAAAGTACGTGCTGTTTGGCAGCAGCACCTGATATCTCATGTTAAATGCAAGTTTCGTGTTTTACATTTAGGTACAGATCGGCACTTAAATGTAATGTACCTCAAGGTTTTGAAAGTTCTCCAAGACGTTCCATACAGTGTCGCTCATAGCTACGATATCAGGTCATATTGTTAGTTACCTCCGTATCATAAATTCTTTGCTGTTGCCGTAACGGTATTTCATTCACTAGTGTTCATATTACCATGTGTGATATATATAACATCCTTTGTTATAATTGTTTGATTTATATAACAGGAAATAATTTTGATGCAGCAATATCAGAAAATCAGCACAGTTTTGGGGACTCGAAGCGTGCTGGCACATGATGATAATGTTTACTTGCTCAAAAGGAAATAAAAACTTCTGGGTAGCTTTCTAGGCTGAGCAGAAAGGGGGAAATTCCTTACACAAGTGCAATTTCCTAATGATAGTAAAACTGTGTCTGGTATTCTCATTGTATTAGAGGAACCCCCGTGAGAAGCTCCTTAAATATTTTATGTTGCTTTGCCCTCTTTGTACCGTTTATGATCAAGATGACGGATTTCAGTTCTAGTGACACTACTGTAATGTTTGACGTCAACAGCAATAAAAAAAATTGTGTGCCATACATGTACTTTTTGAATGAAACCATCACTCAAGCGTGTTCATAAACAGGATATTGCCAAGTCATGCAAGAAGGAATTGTGAATTACCTCTATGCTTTCCTCCACCAGGTGTTCATCGTTCATTGGCAGGGATCCCAGAAAGTTGTGGAGTAGCCAGTAGTATGGCCACTTTGAGGTGCTGGACCCCGTTCGCGTGCAACGCAGTCGCTCCTTGCGAATAGAAAAGGGTAATTTGAGTGAAAACATTTCGGAAGTATTTCACATGGCCGCAATTTGACTGCATGCGCATTTCGACTACAGGCACGTTAATATACGTGCACCCTTTGGCTTTCTGCTACTCGCTGGGACTCTAATAACTACTTGATCTGGAACGGAGCGACAATAAAAAACAAAAGCACCAAGGAATGTCTGATAACGTTGCGTCAACAGTACATTATGTTTCGCATATAGAAAGGGTATATATTTGCTACAGCAGGAGTATTGAGAATCGTAGCCACACATGTACGCAAGTTATTAGCATTTTGATTCGCGGCCTTTTGTCTAAGATAAATTGCGTCTGATAATTAGCTTAACACGTGTTCTACGTGCTGAACTAACAAAAGCTTGTGTTTCAGAATTTTGGTTAATGCAAGGGCAGTAAGTTGCAGTAGAGCGCTATAGACAAGCACTGCAAATGTAATCAAAGCAGTCAGTAAAACCTTCTGGAGACCGTAACGTAGATCTGCTGACATGTAGTTCATTCTGTGGAAGTTTCACCATCCATTGCGCGAAAGGCGGCAAGGACGGCCGTGTCAAATTAATGCGACATGGGCCCTAAAGGCCACCCGCACACCGTGACGCAATAATGCAGGCACTGGTGTATACAGCACGTGTAACAGCTGCAGAAACGCAATATGAACCATTAAAAACAGTGCGGAGGCGCAACCGCCGCATTACACGCACGCTAGTCCAGTGAACCGGCGACTTCGGTAGGCTTCGCAAGCAACTACTGTTGCGCTACCATATTTACTCTTGTCAGTGTCATGGTTGCACATGTTATTCCGACAGTTATATAGTATAACTGAAAAGCTTCAGTGCTTACCGATAGCGCTTGCCTAGGTTGTCCATCTTCAGTCGCAGCTGTTTGATGTTGTATGGTCCTTCGCCATGTGGCAGCGCGGCGTTGAGTTCTTCTAGACTTCTGGCATAAATGCGGGAATTCCGCGTGTTCGAGCGCAGTGCAGCTAAATTGTCCTGCCACAAGCGTATTAGCGCTCGTGTTGTGGCGTCGGGCCAGTTGATGCGCTTTTAAATTGTTCATTTTCGCCGACGCAGATGCACAAGCCGCTGCAGTGGTGTCCGCCATCTTGCCTACTACTCGGTTTGCGGTTTGCGAGCATAAACCGTGGTTGCCTAGCTCGGTTTGCGATAACCAAGGTTAGGAGACTAACCGCGCTTACGTCCGCCGTGCAGCTAGCAGTAACCGCGGTTAGCCGTAACTGTAGTTAGCTTAACCGCGGTTAAGGCTGTCCGTGTGACAGGGGTATTAGTGTGTGTTCTCCGGCTGACTGCTTCTTTCAGTTTGTCTTATTTTACTTTTTTTTTCTCTTTTTTGTTGCAAACCTGTCTTGATGTCTATCTTTAGCGCCAGATGCAAAATAATACATGATCTCTTTCGTCTTTCTCAACTGAGCGCATCCTCTGGCGTTGTTTTCGACTGTTTTTATGTCGAGGAGGTAAAGCAGGAAGGAGGTGGGATGTATCAGGCTTCTCACGAACGTGGTGTGTACTCGACCAATTGCTCGGCATCCTTCGTGAAAGGAAAGAGAAAGGATGGCATTTCTTGGGATAAGGTAAACGACCGAGAAGGCACAGAGAAATTCGTGCACCGGTGCGAGGCGTAATAAGCGGCTGGATAACGATCAAAACCACAGTGGGCAATGCCACCGCAGAAGGCATGCGAAAAGGTGAAACGCTTCCTTAACGCAAGAAGACGGAGTTGGAGAGCCATCTGTTGTGAAGGCGCGAAACAATGAACCTGCGGTGGACTGGCGGATGAAAGCGCTCGTAGAGAAGATGGCTGTTCGGTAGGCTGGGCGAGTTACTACTACTAATAATAATATCTGGGGTTTTACGTCCCAAAACCACGATATGATTATGAGAGACGCCGTAGTGGAGGGCTCCGGAAATTTTGACAATCTGGTGTTCTTTAACGTGCACTGACATCGCACAGTACACGCGCCTCTACCATTTCGCCTCCATCGAAATGCGACCGCCGCGGCCGGGATCGAACCCGCGACCTTCGGGTCAGCAGCCGAGCACCGTAGCCACTGTTCCACCGAGGCGGACGCGAGTTACTACTTGCCCAAAAAAAAAAAGAATGTTGAACAAAGTTTAACAGTTTCTTTATTAGGCTGCGTCTAGCGTTACGTTACGGTGAGAAGTTGCTAAAGTTACGTTCCATTGTGTTATTCATGCCGCTTATGTGACTTGCCAGCAAGCATGGTTGGCCTATGTCACTGGGGTGGCCAATAACAGACGTCGGCGTTCTCACTATCTTGCTCCTGCCTGAAGTGCCAGAGCCAGGAGCGGCAGCGACGGGCTCTGGCTCCAGGAGCAGATACCAGCATGACTCTCCTTCGGAGCAATGGTGACAATGTTAAAGTAGTATTTCAACAAAATTAAACGCTTAAAAAGTAGTAAGTTAACCTGTAACAGCAATACAGCAATGCTTGGTCATACATGATTAGTATCGTCGCGCATAATGGCTGCGCTCAAGTCTTCCCGCTGTTTGACAACGAGATGCTAATCTCCATAATCTACCACCGTGTGTTTTTGTGTAGTCCCTCGTGCAACACTCCAAGGTTCCTCTCTACATACTGATCCAACATATGAGCCATATTTTTCTTATCGCCGCGCCCATGCAAATGATTCAGTCGTTGGTGAGCCTGCCTCGCAATGCGCACACAAAACTATACACACACACACACACACACACACACACACACATATATATATATATATATATATATATATATATATATATATATATATATATATATATATATATATATATATATATATCCGCAGAGTGGCGATGAAGAAATGGAAACTGATGCGCCAGTTTCTGTACACGGGTAGACACATAATCGATGACGTCTCGATACCCAACCGCTCCGTCGTCGATATCGATTATGGGCACCGATTACGATGGTTTGCCTCGCCCTCTTATTCGCACACACCCTGCCCCTTTTGGCCAGAGTGTCTGCGTGATTACGAAATGTTTGGCGGATGTCATTGCTGCAGACGGGATATTTTTTCCCGCCGGCAAGCGGCATCATAGCATCGCGTCATTATAGCATAGCAGAGTGGTTTATTAGGATAAGAGAGATATGTAAATTACTGTTCTCGGAATGTCCGAAACGTCTCGCTTACCAGTATCTCTATGTGGCGCCACATGACCGCCATAAAGGCGACAAAGCAAAGGAAGAGAGAAATGATATGTGGCGACGCCACACGGGAGTTACGGTATCAGCGCGCCTGTGATGTCACAGCATATGACGCCGTCTACTGAAGAGAAGTTAGTTCTTTGTCGACATGGTTATTCGCATATATAGATCGCATTTCGAGAGAACCATTTAAGTGACGCATACGTTCTTGATGAGTTTTGTTGCAGTTTAAATATAGCCAAGTAAAATTGACCGGTTGCCGCAGCCGCCTTATACAGATGAACTTTTTCAACAAAATATAGGGCAACAAAATTAGGTTCCATTCACATATTGAAAATGCATAACCTTATATGTGACGATACGTTTGGTGTTTTCACCAGTGAAAAGGCAACAACATTTTTTTTCATTTGTCCGAATGGATGTGTGCAGTGCTTGTCATGAGAGTGGTAAATATGGCGTTCATTTACATGTACGCAGCTATGTTTCCATCGTGACCACGGTTTTTATAGCTTACACGGGCCTACATCCCAAGCTCTGTCATACCCTTGAGCAAGATTTGACGATGAAGGCTTCAGTACTCTTTTATGGCGCGAGCTCTTTGCAACGTGAGGCTATAGCGGAGACGTTGACACCTCCTGACCCGAGAAAATGTTCAACGAAAGTTGAAAAAGTAACCTGTAAAAATGTAGTAATGGTTATAGATAATTGTTCTATAGGAAAAGATATGACAAAGGGGTATAATTTGAGCGAATCAAGTTATCAGTTAGCCTTGTAGATAGTGCTTTAAAACATAATCTAAAGGTCCACATAACCACGGGAACACAGAAGAGTGCCTATAAGTCCTCCGTAATTGAATGTATAGGAAACTTGACGTTAGTTGGCCACGTAGTACTCATGTATTGGGCTAGGAATAAATATACTTACCGCATGTAATATTTAATTAGTGTTAATTAAGGGGCTCATTCGGGCCATACAGTCCTCAAAGCTTCGCTGCAAATACAGCTTGCAAGGCAGGTTTTCGAGGTCTAGGTACAGTGGTGGTCAAAATTTTACGGACCACGGGAGCGCGCGTCAAACAGCACCGCGGCGCCTTCTGACGGCTGCCTACGAAGCTCAAAAGCGCGCACTGCGCACTCGCGCCCTTTTTTACCTGCCAGCCAGCTCGTTCGCTCCCTTCAACAGCGCGTGCATCGGAACGCGCTGGAGTACTATGAAGTTAGTCCTCGTTTGTGTCGGTCGCGTGTATTTCTAATACGCTCGAATCCTGTACGTACTCATATATCGATAGATAAGGTTGTCGCTGTCATTTTCGTGGTCCATAGTACTTCTCATATTCCACTGTTCGGCCTGCACGGTCTACCGCAGTCAGTGACACCCTCATCAGATCTCAGAAATGCGGCAAGTGTCTACCAGGTTTAAACGGAACGGTTGCATCGTCATCCTCAAAACGGCGTTCTTGTTAAAAGCGTTCCAGACGCTCTCACCGCTATCGATTCATCTTGATTAGGCACGTCCAAGATGGTGCGCTGACAATAACGAGGGTGATCTGCAAACATGGCGAGTAGACTTAAGATTACGGAGAAAGAGATCCAGTCGTTCTTTTCGCGCTGATCTATCGTACTGCGCCCTACGGGCTCAGCCGCTTGTACTTGGCTCGTTTTGGCACACGTAGCCGCAATGCGTCTTTATCTCAACATCCTGCTGTAGTACATTATACATAGTGGATTGTGTTGTCTCGCTCCATCGCGCAGGGTGAGAGGCGTTATTAAGGGAGGAATGTGTGTATTCGGCCCGACAAGGAGCGTGCGATTATTCGCGAAAATTGAGACGTTCCGTGGAAGAACAAAAAGAAAAAGCTAGCTCGGTGTGTCTATACAGAAAAGAAGCCAGGGCCGAGACACTTGATTGTTATTAATGGATGCGGCCGTTGTGAGAACCATGCAAGACGGAGCGCTCCGCAATACCGGGCGAGCCAGTCCCCAGCTCACGTGCTGCTACTTCCGCTCAAGCCCTGTAGGAGGTATTGCGGCACTAAAGTGTTTTTTCGTTGATAGCTGATTTTTTTTTTTTGTTTACAGATATATTCACGACACATCCACTTCGAGAGGCACTGAAGCGTGGCTTTTTGTAGAAGCCTGATGGTCATAACCAAGCAAAAGTTTCCTTAGACAATGGATGGGGGGTGGATGACATAAAAACTCTCCATTGGTACGTTGCATTATTTATTACATTCCCTCAGTTTTCATTCATTCATTCATTCATTCATTCATTCATTCATTCATTCATTCATTCATTCATTCATTCATTCATTCGTTCATTCATTCATTCATGTTAGCCTAATAGCTGCCCTATTGCTCATCACAGAGAAATACCACACTCGTGGGACTCTTAAGCTGTGGTGTGTCCATGGCCGCCCATGTGTAACAGAATATCGAATTCGTTTTTTTCATCAGCCCAACATGGTTTTAGGCGTACGTTTTCCTGTGAAACGCAGTTGCTTCTTTTCACTCATTACCTGCACACCATTCTCGATAAACAATCTCGAATTGACTGCATTTTCCTGGATTTTGCAAAAGCATTTGAAAAATGTCGATCATGCTTTACTAATATATAAGCTCTCCCCTCTCAAGCTTGACTCTAATGTACTGGCATGGCTCGACTACTTTCTAACAAACCGTCTTCAGTACGTCACTATTAACGGTGATGACTCGCCGGAAATAAGCGTAACATCGGGTGTACCACAGGGCTCAGTTTGGGACCACTTCTGTTTTTAATATATATTTAATGACCTACCTAACTGCGTCTCTTCATCCGTTCATTTGTATGCCGGACGACTGTGTGCTTTACAGGGAAATACGTACCGATGATGATAAGAACATATTGCCAGACAGACTTAAATAACATTAGGAATTGGTGCAATAAATGGCTTATGGAATTAAATCCCAACAAATGCAAGCTAATGACGGTCTCCCGCCAGCTCAATAGCTCCTCAACATAC
>JALIZH010028573.1:0-31682 GCA_030522465.1 Rhipicephalus appendiculatus | reverse complement strand
CCGCTAACCGCGGTATGACATACGCGAGTATGAACATCCAACAACGACAGCTAAGTCTCACAAACACAAGGAATCAAAACACAAAGTTGTTTCAACATACAACTGTAATTGGATGTAAAAATGCGAGGAGACGGCGAGCAATCACTACTGCAGTCGTTGCATGCACGCGCCGCGTAACCTACTCATTCAGGTAGTCGAAACAAACGATTTCAAGCGAAGAATTGAGTCAGCCAGAACGGAAGGCGAGATAGAGCTAGAACGTTATTCTTTTAACTGCGGTGATCCACGCTTGTGCACTTTATCTCTCGTAAGACTTGTCCGGAAACCAATAGTTTTCCAGGTGGATCGGGTGCCTTGGTACTGTCTGCATAGTTGTGGCACACAGCAATACTTCGGACCTCGCTTCTGCTTTCGGGGGATCGCTTCTACCATCGCGGAAATGCAGCTTCGCAAAGCAAGCCTCTCGGTTCAGCATGCCAAGTTCACGAGCCAATGGGGCCCTGAGCTAAGGGCTCCACCCAACGAGGATGATCCCTTAGGCCTGCATAAATAAATTTTTTCGCTCTCTCTCTCGCGGCACTGCGCCTATACCGAAGAGCACGTGTGCACGTGCGCCGCCACTGAAGGCTATCGGTGAAACCAGTGAGTGACACAGGCTGAATGGGCCGCGCCTATCACAAGTTTCGACAGCGCTTGCCGCCAAAGCCGCGTGGCGGCGCAGTGGTCGCTCCGCAAACTTGAGCTTTGGTTCCCTATTCCAGGCAGACTAAGACGCTCTATTGACTGCTAGAACGATGCCTGGCATCGACGCGGACGACACCCGCACTTCTACCGTGAAAACTGCGGAGGAAGAAGCAGGCAGCTGGAAGCGTCCCGCAGCAGACGCCGACGACGCGGAAAGCCGAAAGTGGACGACGTGGCTCGCCGATGTAGCTCCTCCGTCGCTCATTGGCCGCGTCGCTCTCCGGCAGCCGGCAAACGACGGGAAAATGGGTCTGTGACCTATTCTCAGAACGGCAAAGAACGGCAGACATGCGCGAACGAAACCGCCCGCGCACGGCAGCCTGAGAACGGTAAAGCCGCCGTGCTGCTACAGTGAACCAGCCATTACAGTCAGGCGAGGAGAGAGAGAGAGTGATTCGTAGAATAAGAAAACGACGCTATTTTCTGCCTCCCGTTCGGGGGGTACAGCTCGGTCAATTCAGAAATGGGGAAGAGCGAAGAAAAAACTGATAGAATAATGGAGAGAAGGTAGCGATATGGAGAGAGTAGAGAACAAGAGAGCATCTTGTCAAAGCAGGCAGGAGCACCAAGTTCATCTATAGGGCGGCGAGGTCCGCAGGAGCCAGGAACTCGAGAAAGGCTCGCAGGACTGGTATGCAGGACCGTGCGTGAAAGAAGGAAGTCCTCCATAGTTGCCGCAGAGAGAACGAGCAGGCGATAGCGGCCCACCATCTCGCATCATTCACAGGCCAGAGGAGGGCAGGGGCAAATAAAGACGCGCGTCGCAGAGCTATTGTTAATACGCATGGTTGCTGTGAGCGGGCCCGCTCCTTGAGCTAAGTTTGCCACCTCGCGGTGTCTTAAGGCGTCGAATGGGATGGACGCGCAACAACGACGCGCTGCAGGAGGTAATCACGGATGCCATGGTTATGATGCATTACGTCACTTTACCGCTCCTAGGTGGCGACACCACCCCGCCGACGCAGACCACTGCGAGAAGAAAGTGTAAGATATAAAAGGCGCCTGTTTTAATGCCTCCAGAGTGTGTCAGTATGGCGCAGTGAATAGCGTGCCTCGCATCTGTTATCGTAGACCGAGATGTAATGGGTTCAACTGCCGCTGGTGGAACTTATCTTTTCTTTGCCATATGATCGCGTATAATTTTTCGACTTCATTTCCACGACGGCATTACGTAACTGAAGTCTTGGTGCACCGCGGCATAAAACACTTCCGTGTTAAAATAGGCACAGCTCTCGTTATCTGTCGTCGGGTTTCATGTGGACGATGTGTCGACGATCAACATTGATGGGCTCTATCGATATTTCGTGCCCAGTCCATAGCACTTCTTAGTTGAAAGTCTCTGTTTATGGGCTGCTTCACATGAAGCAACAGGGAAATTGCTTTTTGGATAACCGGCAAAATAGGTGTAGTGTGCACTGTCCATTTTTATGAAAGGGAACACGCGAGCGCGTGGCCTACGCTCCGCCGCGGTAAAGTCACTAGAACGGGGAAAGTACCGCGACCGTCCGGCCCGCCGCCATATTTGGTCCAGCGCGGCTCAAGCTGCGGCGGAGCAGTGTTGATTTTACGCGGAGTAACGCATTTTTTACACATTGCGTGTGCTTCTGCAGCCCCGAATGAAGCATACCGTACTTTTTTAGGAGTGAAGCTCCTTAGGCTCGCACCATGTCCGTTGTCGCCGTCGTCGTAGCTCCCCGTAGGACCGAAACAAAGGTGTTACATATACCGTACATAGAGCGTTCATAGCGCGCATATAGGTTTAAAATAGACCGTACACTATCGGTGCATCTGTCTGTGTGTCCCTCCGTCCATCCGTGCATCTGTCCGTCCGTGCGTCCGTCCTTCCATGCATCTGTCGGTCCGTCCGTGCGTGCGTGCGTGCGTGCGCGCGTCCGTCCATTTCATAAACATTCTTTATATCGTTTATCATTTCGTCATGGAGCTTCGCTCCATCATCAGCATTCCCTTCGTGGATCGGCTGTCAATATTAACTAAGAATAAAATAGCGGCAGTTAAAATTGCCTGCACGCGCACGCACGTGTATTAACACGATAAAGAAATGTAAATCATGCTGTACATGAAATTCACATCATGATTTTCATGTTACCACCTGTCATTCATATTCGTTATACCGATAACTCTCGTCGTAGAAATTTTCGCATATACCCATTTAATCAAACGGCCGCGATCACCCCCGAGACTCTAGCGAGGCGAGCGAGCTGGACCATTTATGTGGCGAAGCCCGCCGAGAGCGCGCGGCGGCGAGGGAAAAGGAACGCGGTACTTTCTCCGTTCCAGTCACTTTACGCCGCGGCTGCCTACAGCACCATCAAGTGGCCGTTAAAGAACGCGCATCCGCTTTTAGCGGCACCGCCCGTTCCGAGACCGTAGCGGGAGCGCAATCTAGTAGTATAGTGTCTAGAAAGGTTTTCCTAGTGTCGTGAACGGGCGCCTTCCCAAGCGGCGGCGGAGAAACCGGATTCTATGCACCGCGACGCGGCGCTGTCAGAGAACATCTATACAACTTTAGAGAACGGAAACTGTACCTTTGACTGTAGTACGGAAATAAGGGTAGCGCCGGCGTACTGAACTGCAATACCGCGAGGCGAGATGGCGCTGCAAGTACTATCATCATCATTGGACAAGCGCATTTTTTGCTGCTCGTTCGCGCGGGTCGCGCTACTGCGCTGCTCGCTCCCGGTGGTATTTTGTTTTTTTCAATACTACAACACCACAGGCTGGAACGCAGAGAGTACCCACCACCACATTCAAAGCTCAACAAAGAGGACAGCACCATACTGCGAAGACTTCAGAGCAACACCTACATACGCGGTATACTCATGCACAGGCTGTACCCAACATTGCACGAATATCTGTGCCCAGTCTGCGGTGTACCTGACACCTTGCCCCACATGATCCTAGCGTGTCCATGCAATATAAACACCAACTCATCGCCTTCACCGAATGCCTGTGACGCCGATCAAGCAAACGAACACCTCATCGAAACGTGGGAGGCCAAGCTCGCCTCGGAGGACCTGGACGAACAACGACGTCTCGTCGCCAGGGCCAAGGAGGCAGCGAAAGCCAGAGGGTTCCTGGAATGAGGAGACCTCCCACCTAGGGTAGACGCGGGGTTTGCACCGCGATACCGTATCGTGCAATAAACGTTTATTCCTCCTCCTCCTATCTCTGACTTCGTGTGCCGGAAAACTCTATGAGCATATGGTTCTGAATCGCCTCACCCCGTACCTTGAAGAAAATGGGTACATTGCAGACACCATGTTTGGTTTCAGGTCCAATCTTTCTGCACAAGACGTCCTTCTACAACTTAAAGAAGAAGTAATTGACCAATTAGACACTTGCAGCAAGCGTGCCATCCTCGCCCTTGATGTAAAAGGGGCTTTTGACAATGTCTCCCATGACAGCATCCTTCACCATCTAAATCTTTACAACTGCGGGGGAGAAACTATATCAGTATGTTCGAAATTTCCTCACCGACAGGACTGCAACGGTAGGATTAGGAAATCTTCGCTCAGAAAAATTTATGCTGCCGTCAAAAGGGACACCACAAGGCTCTGTTATATCACCAATGCTCTTCAACTTAGCCATGAGCTCGCTGCCTAACCTACTAAAACGAATAAAAGGCATCAAGCACGCGCTGTATGCGGATGACCTCACGATCTGGACCACAGGGGGATCTACCGGAACCCAACAGGATCAGCTGCAAGAAGCGGTGCAAATCACTGAACAATACCTTGCAGCATGCGGTCTCTCGTGCGCACCAGAAAAATCAGAACTCCTGATTTTACGGAAACGGACGCGAGGCCGCCCGCCGCGGGAAATACCGGATCCTGAAGTGACGCTTGGGGGAATCAGTATTCCCAAAGTCACAACACTACGCATCCTGGGCCTTCTCATTCAAAAAGATGGAACCGGTGGAGCAGAGCTAGAAAAGCTACAAAGAACAGTTCAGCAAATAACGCATCTTATCAAGCGAGTTGCAAGCAAACGCCATGGACTGAAAGAGGAGGACTGCATAACTATGATTCAAGCGATACTCACAAGCACCATAACCTACGGGACCCCATACGTAACAAGGTGAACATCCTCATCCGAAAAGCCTACAAAATTGCCATTGGACTTTCACCCACCACATCCACGACACAGCTCCTCAAGATGGGGGTTCATAATACCTGGGAAGAGTTAATTGAAGCCCAAAAGGTGAACCAACTGGAAAGATTGAAACTTACAAAATCGGGACAAGCACTTTTAAGGAATCTTGGCTATGCAGTCGAAAAAAGAAGCCCACCTGCCCCAGCCTATTCCCCATGAAATCAAGGATAAAATTTATGTGTGTCAAATACCAAGGAACATGCACCCGGAACATGACAAAGGAAGAAGACAGGCACGAGTACAATTGTTACAGCAGAGGCTCGCGAGCTATAGCAACACTGAGAGCATACGTTATGCAGATGCCGCTAAATACCCAGGGGGAAACAAATATGTAGCCTGCGTGGTTGATGAAGAGGGTAGAGAGCTCACTGCCGCTTCGACATATGCCAATGATGCAACCACCGCAGAGGAACTGGGCATTGCGTTAGCCATCAGTACGAGTTCTTCGTCAATTACGATTGTGACGGACTCACAAGAAGCGTGTCGAAGATTTCAAAAGGGATCAATTGGCAAATCAGCCCTTGAAATCCTCCTAAAGTGCGACTTCGAAGACGCAAGTATCCTCTGGACACCGGGGCACGAATCCCTAGCGGGGAACCAAGCGGCGCATGCCGCAGCCCGAGAGCATACCCACCGGGCTATTCCGCAGGGATACTCGGACTCCGGAAACGTAGAGGAGCCAATACCGAGAAAATACTCCGACATACTCGCGCACTACCGGAAGCAACGACGCTACTATCCACCTGCTCATAAAAGGCTGAGTAGAGAACAAGCGGTGACCTGGAGAAGACTACAGGCGGGCACCTATCCGCACGGTACACTACTACACAGAATGTACCCCGGCAACTACAGTAGGAATTGCCAATACTGCCCGGACTCTGCCAACACCCTGTACCACATGGTATGGGGCTGTCGAAACAACCCGAGTATCCCACCCACGGATGAACAGAGCGGACAAGGAAATCCCGAAGACCAGTGGGAGGCGTTGTTGACGTCTGTAAACCCTGAGGACCAGCTGCGGCTGGTGGAAAGGGCTCGGGCGTCGGCGGCTAGCCATGGCTACCTGGAATGAGGAAGTCACCCACCTATGGGCGAAGAGAACACGCGCCTGGTCGCATAATAAAGTTTATTTCTCTCTCTCGTAGATAAATCGCGGTTCGCGTGTCTAGTTATCGCCAGGTGACCAAACAGGCCTCGACTGGCAAAAACAACGACAATCAAGTAAGGTTTGCATCGTTTATTGCGAGTGCCCAAGCCGGTACAAGCGATGTATACAGTCAGGTCCAAACAAAACAAGTCACTCATACATATCGAAAGCTTTCAACCCATGTTTTTTCTCAAATAAATTCAGTTGCGAGTGTAGCGAGTGTCGTGTCCACCTTTTGTTCTTTGTCGCTGTCGAAAATTGCGCTACTTCACCATACGCTAAAATGATCAATTACCAACTAGCCCAGCTGTCAACCTTATTGATTATTCAACCCATGTGTAAAGACTCTTGAAAGCCGATAAACATGTGCATATAACTTTACACCGGTATCGCTGAACAAACGTCGCTCTCATTTTGTTGCGGCGTCCGAGTTTATTAATAGCGTTAGCTTTATGACGAGGGTCTTATACTGCCGTTAGCAATGTGGGCGCTTGCCAGGTTCTGTTGGTGTCGATGTGAGTGCATGGTGTGGAATCGGAAACGAAACGTGCGCTGCGGCCGACAGATAGTTGGCGTAGTGAGAGCAATTTAGTTTTGCTAAATTTGTTAGGTAAACAGTCGCGGATGAGTACAATTCTGCATCTTTATTGCTCTGCGCTGTCACCTTGAATGCGTTAATTAAGCAATGTCACGTTGTGTCCACAGGGTAGGCACGAATTTTAAATTCTTGGCTGTGAGCCCATACCATAAGGTATTATGTATTTAGGTGTTAAGTGCAAGAAAATATTTCAGAAGGCTTGTTCTGTTCCTCGTTATAGTTCAATTACACAGTTTATACAGCTTGAATTTCTTGGCGCAAGAAATTCTGTATCGCGTAGGCATGTCGATAAAGCTTGAGCACTCTCTTGCAAGCAAGACACAAATTAACTGGTGGGGCATGATGTGAACATTGTTACTGGAGAGCGCGCACCGACTACGGGAACAAAGAGAGAACGCGACATGAGCGCTCACTTTCAACAAAAGTTAAATGAAGGAAAACGGAAGAAAATCACATAGAGAGTACCACATACGTCACTGCGCAGAAAACATAACTGAACGATATAGGTCACACGTTACTTCTAAGCCTGACAACATGGTGAGGTGATAAAACATATCTGCTGAGACCTGCAAGGCGCTAGGCAGTGTGGCAATGTCACGTTGTGTCCACAGGGTAGGCACGAATTTTAAATTCTTGGCTGTGAGCCCATACCATAGGTATTATGTATTTAGGTGTTAAGTGCAAGAAAATATTTCAGGCTTGTTCTGTTCCTCGTTATAGTTCAATTACACAGTTTATACAGCTTGAATTTCTTGGCGCAAGTAGTAATCTGACTGCCGAGTATGGAGCAAATGCTAAAGCAAGAGGTGAGTGCTTACAGATTCAAGAAGCATAATTCTAAGAAAATAAGCTATAGGTATGCATTGTACATCTTTGTTTGTGCTCGCGCAGAACACTAAACACTTGCTCTGTATCGCATAGGCATGTCGATAAAGCTTGAGCACTCTCTTGCAAGCAAGCATTCACAAATTAACTGGTGGGGCATGATGTGAACATTGTTACTGGAGAGCGCGCACCGACTACGGGAACAAAGAGAGAACGCGACATGAGCGCTCACTTTCAACAAAAGTTAAATGAAGGAAAACGGAAGAAAATCACATAGAGAGTACCACACATACGTCACTGCGCAGAAAACATAACTGAACGATATAGGTCACACGTTACTTCTAAGCCTGACAACATGGTGAGGTGATAAAACATATCTGCTGAGACCTGCAAGGCGCTAGGCAGTGTGGCAATGTCACGTTGTGTCCACAGGGTAGGCACGAATTTTAAATTCTTGGCTGTGAGCCCATACCATAGGTATTATGTATTTAGGTGTTAAGTGCAAGAAAATATTTCAGGCTTGTTCTGTTCCTCGTTATAGTTCAATTACACAGTTTATACAGCTTGAATTTCTTGGCGCAAGTAGTAATCTGACTGCCGAGTATGGAGCAAATTCTAAAGCAAGAGGTGAGTGCTTACAGATTCAAGAAGCATAATTCTAAGAAAATAAGCTATGACCATCTTTTCTGATATGGAACGCCTCACAAATTTCTCTCGTAATCTTGTCCCGACTGACGGAACAACACCGCGGTGCCTGTGAAATCCGCAGAGCACCCGCAGTCCCTGCAATGCATGCCAAGGTGGGTGGGAAACGCAGGAACATTAACTGCGTTCCTGTGTTCATTAAGGCGCAGATTCAGACGTCTGGCCAACATAAACGCGGCCACATGACTACGGGACGTTGTACACGACTCCCGAGGCGCAAGGAACATGTCTGTAGGTGTGGTTAATGGTGCATACTGGACTTGTCCTAGACTCAATGTGTCTGCGCACAGCCGGGCATATGCCATGCACCTTGTGTTCCGCAGAAAAAAACACCTTCACCTCATGCCTTCTCTCTTTCTCCTCGTTATCAGTGTGCGCTCTCCAGTAACGATGAATACATACTAACTCGCCCTAGTTTTTCTGCTATGATGTTGTGAACCTGTGCCAATTCTGTATGAATAAAGGTCATATATATGAAATAGTTGTTATTGTGTCCTTTACTTTTTCTATAAATTTGTGCTTGGAAGCTGAAGTATGTTTTCTCAATGTGAAACGAATGAGCGATAAGAAACAGGTCATAAATAATAGGCACACAGGACCAGCGCTCAGCTTTCGACAGAGGTTAATTGAAAAAACATGAAAGTTTATAATGGCCACCAGGTAAGGGCGATAACATACCTTACTATCGCCTCTAGGGGCTAGGCAGCTGAGTCTGCATTGGTGCATGGCCATGATGTGGTGTTTATGATAAGGTCTTGACACTTTTGTTATCGGGTGTATGCATTACCAATGTTATCACCCTTGCTGCTTGCTGTTATAAATTTTCATGTTTTTTCAATAAACCTCAGTTGAAAGTTCAGCGCCAGTCCTGTATGCCTCTTGTTTACGTCCCCATTTTTTAGCGCTTGTTCGTTTCACGTCAAGTATGAAGCGACTTGCCGAAACACACGTCTTGCTACGTTTACACCCAGCTACTTTTATAGGCTGCGGATTGAAATATGTAAAATCTTGCAGTGTGGCTGTGGATAAATCAAAGTACATGTGTGTTTTAAATACCTCTTCGATTTCCTAGGTTTTTTTTCATAACAGAAATGCACAGACTTTACTTCATAGTGGTAGGCACGATAACTGTGACACATTAATTTGATCAAACAGCTGAAGTAGGTGTGCTCAAACAAATTCGGGACGTTTCTCTGCTATATGCAGAAAAAAAAAACACTACCACATTTAATGAACACTATCACGACAACGTAAACGTGCTTGGTGAAGCTCTGCTGCAAGAGGTGCTCGTCACGTTTACAATTTCTTTATTAGCTGTAATTAATTTGAACGTTCTCATTGAACACATGTGCAAAGGCCAATGTAATCGAGCACAGCCTTGTAAAGTTTTGGCGTACCTTTTGGTAAACTTCTATTATGTAAACACGGTTATTTAAGGCAAAACAGTTTTAAGCGTAGTTTGTAAACTTTCACAAGTCACAACTAAATGTCGGAAAGACTTAATTCCTCTCACTACTGTGATGTTCATCTTGTAATGTAATATATAATTTCCGATGATTCACATGTAAACCATGATATGATAATGAGTCACACAGTAGTGGGCAACTTCAGATTGATTCTGACTGCCTGAGGTTTAAACATACACAGTTGTAGCCTTGAAGACAAGACTGCTTGTTGAAACACATGTTCCAGCGACACCTCATGTTCACAAGTTTTTTGCATTCTTCAAGCTTCCGTCTTTCCCTGAACTTCAGACGCAAATCTAAGCACACAAGCGTTCTTGCCTTTCACCCCCATTAATATGTGACCACCGTGGCTGAAACCTGTGTCGTTGAGCTCAGCAGCCACGTAATGTAACTAATGCACGAAGCTAGTGTTCGATTTCAATGCTATTGCGATGTACATTGCATGACACAATAGTCAGCTAATGCTTGTGGACAATTGTAGGCACCCCTCCATGATGTCTGGTAAACCATTCACATATACAGCATTGCAAGCGTGAGGTTCAAGATGACCTGTTGTAGCAGATGTTCACATGTTTCACCGCACTAGCAGAGTGGACATTCGGAGGTAGTCATCCTGTCGTTGCATGGTAGTCCTGGAAAAACAAGTAATGACATCACCATTGATAAGCATAATCATAATCAATGGATATGAAGTTTTGCAAAGGTAAACGTATAAACATAGTGAACAAGTAAACAGCAGTTTGTTATACATAGATATAAGCGTACCTTATAATGCATGTTGTATCACTTGGGGTAGCTTTTTTTGCCAGGCATGTCATGTAGTAGGTGCCTTCCCATTGCATACAGCTGTTTCCTTAGTCAGGCCGGGAGGCTATGGCAGAAAATAAAAACAATATTTCTGATTATAGTGACGGTTTCTTCATCACACTAAGTGGAAGTACACTTATAATTATGTGAAATATTTGTTGCGCTAAATGTGTGGTAAAAAAAAACCTAAACTGCCAACGTGGCTTCTCAAATGCGACTGCGGCGAACTATAGTATGGTTTTTGCTCTGATGTGCGGGCTAGCTACGAAGATACATGCGAGGCGTTAGTGATCTATTTGCCTTCTTTTATTGCAGCGGCCTGGTTTGTGTTATCAAACGATAAACATCCGGAATGCACTTCTATTGCCTCAGCAACTCGCTCCCACTTGAAGCCACGCCGCAAGGAACGCACGTTTTCTCGGCGACAGAATATGACACGTTGAAAAATTTAATATTGCAATTGCGTTGCTTCCGTGCGACGCCCAACGAAGTCATTGGTACAATACTGAAGCAATGGATTTTTACTCACCGGTCCGTATATTCTTGGGCTTGAAACGGGTGTTGATCCGGAGAAAGCTTCAACGGTTCCTTCGTTCCCCCGAAGTCAGCTGAATGCGCTTCGCCAAAGCATTCGAACGAGTCAAAATGAACAGAACGAAAGCGAATGTGTCGGCTGGCCGTGGCTCGAAACATTTACAGCGAAACGCAACAGCGCGAGGCCCATCCGAATTGCACCGCGAACCGTTACCTGCCGTTAGTGCCGTTAGCCGCTGTATATTTTGAAATGAGGATAATGATGTCGATAGGCTGCTGACAACTACGAGTCAGCTGGAGCAAAAACTATTACAAAAGATTATTGACTCGGTACATGGCACGGCAGAACTACCTTGGTATAAACAGCAATTTGTTTTATTTGGGTGTAGCATTACACAAAGAAGTAGTCTTCGGTTATCTGAAGAATATCTGGAATTGAAAATTTGGCCCCGACCAGGGCGCCCCTACAGGAAAGTGCAATAGCGCGAATGGCGGCGCGCAGGCGACCATAACGCGGAGGTTAGTAGATCCACTCCCGGTGTTTGAAGCCGGAACGCGCCGCGGTTGATTTTTTCGCCCTCTGCGGTGGTTTGTAGAACTTGAGAGTCTCCGGGGCCTGGCGCTGTCTGTTGCTGGCGCGCTGGCGAGTCGCATTTCATTATGAGCTGCGTCTTGTGAGGTTCGTGCTGTACCCGCGTGCAACTGCGAATCTGTCTAGCCGCTCCAACGTACCATATGGCTAAAAAGAAAAAGAGAACTTGTTTCGTGCCGTTATGTAAAGGCGGATACAAGTCCTGCGAAGAAAAGGTATCCTTATTCAGAGCTCCCACGGACCCAGTACGCCTGCAAGAGTGGGCGCGAAACATCAAGAGAGGAGACAAGGAGCTTGACGAGACGTGTGTGGTGTGTTCGCGACATTTCGATGACCGCTATGCCCAGAGAACGTTCAAGCACGTGATCAACGGCGAGGTTGTAGAAATTGACCGCGAACGACCAGCACTCACGGATGACGCCGTACCAACGATCTTCCCTGATGCCCCGTCGTACCTCACAAAGGCTCTGCCTAGGAAAAGGAAAGAGAGGAGTATTGCTGATTGCGAGACGCCTTCCGCCAAACGACTCCAAGGAAGAACGATGTGGCATCTCAAGACTTCGGAGACGAAGGCGTCGGTGATGACGCAGCGCCTGCACCACTGCATCCATTTCAACAGGTAATGCCGCCTTCGGCGCTATGCAGCAAGATTGTTTTACCTCACGACCCAGCGTCACTCTGCTTTGCATGGCACACTAGCACGGAGCCTGGCGACGTGCGCGTGTTGAAGCATGTTATATTTTCGGCATCCCCAGAAGCGGACGCGCAAGATGAGTGTGCTCATGTTTGTAAAACATACTGTCGTGGCATGAAAGTTGAAGAGTGCCGTGTGAGCACCGACGATGACGCCTCTTCAGCGCTGGAAAGAGCTGAGACGTTACTGCTTTGTCCTGGCTGCAATATTGAACCTGTAATAGGCAATAAATGTGTACGCTTTGGTGCACAGTACTTTGCTAAGAATTGCTCCGTCACAACGGTCGATGGCAAAGCCTGCTTGAGGTGCAAGTATACGAGGAGGCTGGTGCAGAACCAGCTGAACAGGCTAAAAAAGAAGCGCATAAAGAACTTTAAACAGCGCATGGCGAGAAAATCGCTAGAATTGTTTCGAGCCAGGAAAAAAGCTGGCAAACGCCCTCAGAAGCATTGAGGAGCTGCGAACAGTAAACGAAGGCATTGCCAGCTCTGCACTTGAGAAAAAATTAAGTGGCCTTCCTCCAAAACAGCGGCTTGCAGTCAAGACCTGCTTTGAAGCAGCTGCTCGGAAGTCGAGCCGAGGAATGTGTTACGACAAACTCTGGGTGCTGGAGTGCATCTTTATGAGAATGAAAAGCCCAAAACTCTACGAACATGTTCGAAGATATGAAATTATGCCACTGCCTAGCAAGTCCTGCTTGGACAAGCACATCCAAGGTTTTAAAAGTGCTTTTGGATTCAACGAAAGTGTCATCTCTTCACTGCGAGAAAAAACGCAAGAAATGGACAAGTTTGACTGCCACGGCGGTCTGGTATACGACGAGATGAAGCTCTCCGAGAACATCAGTGTCAAGGCTTCGGGAGGACTCACCGGATTTGTGGATCTGGAACCTTTCACAGATGACAGCACTAATACTGTGGCCAGCGATCACGGACTGGTCGTTATGTTCCAGCCATTCCAAGGCAAGTGACCCCATGCACATACATGTGTATCCTCATTGCTAATGGAGATATTGATCTTGCATGTATTCAAACCATAATCCCGCTTTCCACGCTGTTTCTGACACAAGTGTATACCTTGCAGGAAAGTGGACGCAAATCCTGGGTGTATTCGCCTCCAAGGGCAATGTGAAGGCCCCCCATTTTATCAAAGATACTCTTGGAAGCCACAATCCTTTCTGAAAAAGCCGGACTTTTTGTTGACTTCTGGACAAGTGACGGCGCGCCCTGGAATCGATCGCTCTGGAACATCTTTGGCATCAAAGGTGCGTTACTTTTATTTCACGTCTACAAAACTTTCACGTGTGTGGCACCCATTCCTAAGACCTTTTTCCTTTTAAATGTGCAGCTTCTTCCAAGGAAATTGTCTGCCAAGTTCAGCATCCCGTTGATCCAACAAGAGGTCTTCACTTTATATCAGATTTTCCTCATTTAGTTAAATGTATCCGAAATGCATTTGTGTCGAAAGGTCTGCAGCTACCTAGTGGTCATGCTCATGTTGGTGTAATCAAAGAAGCTTGGAAACGTGAAATGGATGACGTGACGTTAAAAGTGATGCCACACATATCTAAGGGTCACTTGGAGCCCAATGCATTCGAAAAAATGCGGGTAAATCTCGCCTTTCAGCTCTTTAGTGAGGAAGTACTGAAAGGGCTTTTTGTTTACAGGAAGGATTTAATTAAGATATTTCAAGCAATAGAGCCGACAGAAGATCTCGTCAGGCGAATGGAGCAGCTGGTTTTTGTAATGTCGACAAGGATTCCTTCCAAAGCCCTCAAGCCGGACTCAAGAAGTGCTAAGTTTCTTGAGGACTTCATCATTTTTTTGCAGCAATGGGAAAATTATGCTGCTCAGCATGGGGGGAGGATTTCTGAGTGCTAGTACAGCGGTCGGGCTTCGTGTGACTCTTGCGAGTACACTGCCTTTGTTGAAGTATGTGACTACTTCACTACATTATAGGTACCTCTTAACCGCGAATCTTAGCCAAGACAGGTTGGAAAACGTCTTTGGCATTATCCGCCAATCTTCCGGGTGCAATGACCACCCCACCTCGGAGCAGTTTCTAATAATTGTCAATAACCTGGCGTTTTATAGTCTTGCCAAGCCACCAAAAACTGGGAACTCACCACCTGAGATGGTAAATTCTCTGCTATCGCCATTGGATGCACCAGAGCGAGAAGCTGCTCGCATAGCAGAACTTGTTGACAACCTTTTGGATGGAGCAAACTTACCAGACGCCGAAGCCGTGCTAGATAAGCATGGACGCCTCCTTGATCACAAGGGTGTAATAGAGAAGAAAAGCGACAGCCGGCTTATTTTCTACGTTGCAGGCTACGTTGTGCGCAAGTCACTGAAGAAGTTTCCGTGCCCTGACTGTGCATCATGTCTATGTGTTCTGCCTATTGAAGCAGAATCAAGATGCAACGCCACTCTGACCAATCAGTTTGATCACGGGGGCCTTGTATACCCGTCTTACTCGTTTGAAGGGCTCGTAACGAAGCTCGAAAATGCATTTACCACATTTTTTTAGCAGAAACAAGCTGCATGCTGATAGCTTGGTCAGCTTTTTTATTTTTCTTCAAGGTTGTGAACTCGAACCAATCGGTTGCACAGTACATAAGCGGCGGCTCACTGGGGACGTGATAAAGTTTTATGCACTCACCAGGCTGCATTTTTTCACAAAGTTACTGAATAAGAACGTGGCCTCAAAACGGGACAAACAAAAACACCTGAAAATACGGCGGTGCCAGTAACCACGGTTTATACCTCACGCGAGAATTTAGATTTTTTTTTTTGCAAAAGGTCGTTGCAAATAGGGGCACTTAGAAATCGAAGTTTGCATCCAGCTATTGCTTGGCTTTTAATTATTGTTTTTCCTTTTTTTTATGTTTACTGTATGTACATCTATTTGGTTTGTCGCAGCTTCTTAATATGTTCAATATTTATTCCTCATGTGTGCATGAATTTCAGTTTATTGTCTGCTGATGCTCAATTTTAATTAATTATTTATTATTTAGTGTTTATTTCATTGGGCTATACCTGTCTTTCTTTTTTTAAAACATTGTCCTTGCGTCTTTTTATCTGGTTGTTGTATTTTGTTTTTGATGTAACCGCTATAAATATATATGGATATTTATGTCTTTATACTCAAACGCAACTGTGTGAAAAAGAATGTTAATAAACTGGGACTGAAGCCCCGAATCTCCTACATCTTCTTTCCGTGCGCGCCATATATACCGCTTGTATGTGCTGTTCAGATGAAGATAACCTGGCAGCATACTTCGAAGATCTGTTTTCTTTTTTCCTTCATTTACAATTTATCGGAGCCCTGTGTGACGAGCACAGCGAGTTTGTACCGTTACCACAAAGGTTGGTTTCAACGAGAGACACCTGAGAGCGCGGACTCAGACGCGTAAATGCCGCGCGCCAGCGAGCGGTTGCGCCCTCTACCGGCTGTATCGTAAACTCTTTCAGCCTGGCCGGCTCGCTCACGACACTAGGAAAACCTTTCTAGCCACTATACTAGTAGTGCTTGTCTGACGGCTATGACTCGTTATCTTGTTTGCTAATAGTTTGGCGATTCTTCATCTCGCCGCTCTCCGTGCCTCGCCCCAGCACCGTCCTCTTTTCCTGACGTAAACCCTCTTTCTTTGCCGGCGGTGGCAGCGGCAGCGCGGCGCGGAGCCTGGCGGAGCCGCGACGACAAGGCACTGCCGCGTCGCATTTACTCCATTGCTCATCAGCTAGTGTAGTGCGTGGAGGTCTCCTGCAAAGCCACGTATGGTCTCGCGTATTCATGGTGACGACTCCTCTCATTCACGCGTGAATTTGTTGCGTGAAATGACTGTTGTTGCGTGAAATGGCTGTTGTTGCGTGGTTGGCTGCTCAAAGAGCAGCGAAGAAGGAAGAATGAAAGAAGATTTGCACGACGGCAAAAGCCCGGGCTACACAAGTGCCCATCAGCCACGCTGTCTCTTTAGCATTGCGCCTTTTATGCAAGCTACGCTCATTTTTGCGATTCTTTTTTGTTCATAGCTTCCGAGTCCTCATGATGGTACCCATGGCGCTAGTGTACATATTGTGATTAGTCACTGGGTCTCTAATTGTAGAATAAAGTAAAAAAGTCGCAGGGTTCTTTATGTATAAAGCTAAGACAGGGTCTCAAACTCACCTAAGCAAGCGGGCCGTAGTTGAGGAGTGCGGGCGTACTGGGACAGGGACAGCAAAGAAGTTTAGACGGGGTGGGGGTGACTTTAATAACATGTTAGGTAACGTTCCCTTTTGAAAGAAGACCGCGCATCGTAATCACATTTATGGGCAATTTCTTATAGGAATTTCGCCTCACGACTCTACAAACATCGATACCGATCTCCTAGAATAACTGAAATCTGGAGACCGATTCTTAGGTCAATATAGTTTGGGGCCTAGGTTTGTGTGTCAACACATAGCGACTCCACAGGATGCCTCACAAAAAATATTAGACGAAGGCAGCCATTTGCGTACCTCAAGTGAAAGGGTCCTGTGCTTGAGACCCCTGACTTAAGACAACTTGAAAGTGAAAACCAACTTCTTTTTCTTCACAGTAGATGTACTGATCCTACCCTACTACCCACCGAAAGCTTTTCGCACCTAACGCGCTTTTGTACTGCCACCAGGATCAGAGGCGTTGCAAGCTTTCTGCACCTCCCCAGGTCTTCCATTGCCTGAGTGACCAGTGGGCCTATCATGGAGGCTGTGTAAAGCGCCGATGTCATGTGATTACAATATCAGATGGCGTAACGTAATCTGAGGTCAGCATGACGTCAGTGACGTGTCACAAGTTTTAGTTATCTATAGAAGAACTGACATTTGGGCGAGTTGGATTGTGTTATTCATGATGAGTGGTTTTCAGCGCAAATCGACGAAGACACAGGAAAAAGGAGGGACGCCGCTGGTGTTCGTGTCCCTCCTTTTTCCTGTGTCTTCGTCGATTTGCGCTGAAAACCACTCATCACGATTAGTTATCTATGACGTTCTGGCGACGTTATAAGAAGATTTTTTTGCCTCATTTGAAGTTCAAGTTGAAGTATGTTCATCTTTACAAACATTGATCACTTATCCAGTGGTTGAATAGGAAGGGGGTGGTGAAAAGGCAACTGAATGCCTGACAGCGCACCAACCCCAACCTAGACCACAACAATTCACAACACTCAGTATGTACATCTATGTAAATGATAAATACATTAATTCAATACAGTGAAAATACAACCAGTACAGATATACAGCGATAAAAAAGAAAAAAAAAGAGCAGGAAAGAAGAAAAGAAAGTAAATAATTAGGCACCTATAAGGCACTCCTTACAAAAAAAAACTTAATAACAAAAACCGCAGTTATGAATAGCAGTGAACAAGTGAAAGTTGGCGAACAATGAACAGAATCATACCTGGCTTGAAAGAATTTATGACACAGTGCATTTCCGAAAAGTACATGATGCGCAAATCTTACACAAAAAAAGAAAAAAAGACGTATCATGTTTGAAGCGTGAGTAGACAAACGTGTATCGTTTTCTTGAAAATTTCTGATGATCTACTTTCATTCACTATGCTAATGGACATACTGTTTGACTTTAGAAATGAAGGAATAAGGTAAGCTAGTTTTCGTCTACCGTAGTTGGTCCGAATTCTCTCACTGTAATAGATGATTTTTCTAAAGCTATACGTTTGTAGTTTAATAAGCATCCTTATATGCAGCAGCGTTCGGTTTAATTTGATCGTAAATGACTGTCGCCGACTTTTTTGAAAGATATTTTCAAATGTTAGAATTCCATGCTTATGAAAAAGTGGGGCCGAAGGTGTTCGACGCGGAACATGTTCGATTATACGCAGCATTCTTTTTTGCAGTCTGTGAATACCAATTTTATTTGTTTTTGTTGTCGACCCCAAGATTAACACGCAGTAATGTGTGCGCGAATAAACTAAAGTGTAGTAAAGCTGCTTTGTCACCCAAAGGGGTAGTAAGCATTTGATTTTGCCAATTACGCCATTCGACCGTGGTTTCTGCGAAACATGGAATGGCAGTTGGTGGATAGGATTTGAGTCATCGTAAGTGACCATACGGTGCTGCGTGGCTGGCGCCTGACTCACTTTAGACCCCAGAGCAGAGCACGCCCTGAAATCAAGCTACAGCTTTCGCAAGGCGTTCTGTTTCGCTTCCAACAGTGCGTTGTTGATGGCAACATAGATTACGGATATTCCATCGCGGCTACTGTCTTCATACGCAAAGCACCCAAAGACATCCTCCAAGGCTTCAGCGTAGCAATGCGGCAGAAAAGGTGAAAAGGTGAAGGCGCCCATATGGGCTACAAGATCAGCGGCATCACCAACTCCAACGAATTGGCACACACCCGGGCGCGAGGATTACCCTTCCGCGCGGGGCTTCACGGCCCTGGCTCATTGGACCGCTCCGCTCCACCCGGGGCCGAACCTTTGGATGGGGGTGCCGCTGATCGAGGCTCGCGGGACGTCCTCGCTCCATAGAATGAAGTCACTTCACGTTATCGTTTGGGCCGTAGGGTCTTTCCTTCACCCCATTCGCATCTTATTAGAGGACGCATCTTACCATTCGCATCTTACCTGCCCAGCCAACGTTTCAATTATTGCATATATATCTCCTGACTGCCCGGACTGTGGGTGTGTGTGTGTGTACATTTGAGCACATGGTGTGGGACTGCCCCCACATACACAAGGAACTCAAGGCGCAAATCCTCCAGTGACAGGACTTTTATTCCGCCATGAAAAGCACGGATCATCACAGTCAGCTTCGGGCAATTCATGGGCCCATGGTGCCGCGGGCAGGTACTCCCTGCCTGTTCCAACGTGGGAGCGGCCCGCAGGAAGGTCGGGGTAAAATCAGACTCTCTACACCCTCGGTGCTCAAGTAAGTTATCTATCAATCTATCACTTCCAAGAGAAAGCAGACTAAAAACGTGGAATCTCAGATTTGTAGCCGTTTAGTGCACACACCAAGTGACTTGAAATGTCCTCCAGCTGTGCGTACGTGCGACCCAACCCAAGGCATGATAACATTCTTCAGTACACGGGCCAATTATCCGCTAGTAATCGAGTAATCTGCGCCTTATCTACTAAGGCAGTTACATTTTGACCGTCGATAAGCTCAGGCATGTCCATTAAAAAATCGCTAAGCTACGATACACGCGTCGTCGAATCTCCGTCGGTCCAAATTCACGTCGATTGGAGAGTCTGCATCCCGTCGAAAATCAGTCGCCTACCCTCGAAAGGCTTCTGACAGCAGTTTTCCAGGCGAAGGCTCGAAGACCGTTCTTGAGGCATCAGACTACTGTTGCCCGAATAGGGTGCTGACCATGGTGATGGTGAAGGCTACTGACGCCTGGGTGGTATGCGCTGCTGAGCGATAAAATATTAATTTCGGATGGTAGCTGTCTGAACCGGATACGGGTTTAATTGGCAGCCCAAGTCGGTGGTACTTGCAGTTTCGGTACACGTGACCCGCCTCATTACAATATTAGCAAAAGGGTCGTCTGTTGGGCATACGCCAAATGACGGATTGACTCCCGACGGGCCGAGTGTCTTCAAAATAAGGAACCGCCTGTGGGGAATGAAGTGTGGCATACGGCACTGCTGCAGGTAGCGGCACTGGTGCAGGTGAGATGTGCTGGAAGCCGTTCACTCGAGGTAGTGTCACCGAGGACGGCACGGTGCGTCTCAAAGCGCCAGAACAAGTCCTGCGTAGAGGTCCACTGAAAGGTGTGAATGCCTGAAGTGGCGCAGCAACCTGAGCTAGTGTCTGGCGACGAAGTGCGTCACGCACATGCTGCACTTCGTGGCGTAAGATACTGGGGATGCTGCCAGTAGTAGGCTGCTGCTGTGCCTGGTGCAGCTGTTGCAGCTGGTCGCGCTAAACTGAACGTTTAAGCTCGCGAAGCGCTCCCACGTCGGTCGCGTACCATCCTAGTCGAATGGTATAGTCAGCATTCGCTCACCGGTCATACTAGTTCTATTGCTGCGGTGCCTTCTCCAAGTCGACGGCTTCATTGAGGAACTCCGCAACCGTCCTAGGTGGACTATGAATGAGTCCACCAACGAGCTGCTCTTTCAAAACGAGCACCAAATGTCGCAGCTTCTTGTCTTCCGGCATGTTTGGATCGGCTAGATTAAACAGATGGACCATATCCTCCACGTACATAGCCACACCATCATTAGACTTCTGAATGCGAGACTGGAGGGACATTCAGCTCGCTGTCTGCAATTAGGGCTGGAGTAGGCGTGGATGAACCTGACACAGAACTCGCGCCATGACGGTAGCAGGCCCCTATAGTACTGGAACTATATGCGAGCACCATCTAGACCCCTGAAGTACACATTCTTTACCGGCGTTTCTTCGTCCCACCCGTTGAAATCCGCTACATGCTCGAATTCATCCGGTCAGTCTTCCATATCTTCGAAAAGGCCACCATGGAAGCGACTCGGCATGCGCTGCTTTTGCAGCTTGTAATAAGCGGGTGTAGATGCAGCTGAAGCAGCAGAGGTGGGAGCAGTATTACCCTCCATAGCTGTCGATGGTGTAGTCGTAGAGCGAGGCACAAACTAGGGGCTCAGTCCCCGAATTTTCCAGCTAGCACAGTGTACTAGCATAAGCTCTGGTTTCTGGCTCGCGTCCCTTCTACTGGAAGGGGACAGTTGCATAGGTGAGACTACCTAGCACATTGCCCAATAAAATGTCACGTTGAAAATAAAGGCAACATTTTCAAGGCACTATTAGAAGATCCAAGGCAAAAATATGGTCGGCACAACCAAGCCAAAAACAAAGGTACTGGCACGAGGACTGGTGTGTCTTTGTGTGCCGCTTTCGCGCTGGCTGACTTGGCACGTCGTGATGAACTGCAACTGATCTCAAAAAACCTTTGTTGAAGTAAAAGTTCATTCAATTGAAATGACTCCTGTTATAGCTTGTTATCATAAGCTGGACAAAACGCCTGGTTCTCAAATGGTATTTCAAACCATTTATTTGTCATCCTTCTCCTTTGCATACGCGGGCGTCGGCAGGAATTTTTCTTGGGGGGTTGAAACACGTGCTACACCATGGGTGAAGGGCGCATCTCCTCTGTCAGCTTTTGCGAACGCACATGTTTGCACGTAAATTTGCGCTTTTAGAGGATCACGTGAAGAAACGTGTAATCTTATCCTACATCTGTGCTTTAGTACTGCAGTGGCTAGGAACTGAGTTACTGTGTTTGAGCTCTCGGGAACCTTCTCCAGAACAACAAACTGGTGGGAAGAAAAGCATTTCAGTTTCTTGAAGCGCACCAGTTTTTCCATGAAAAACATCTAGTGTACAGCTACATGCACCGGAAACTCTCTGAATTTTTTTCTAGAACTCCTTTTCTAAGTTGAAAACGCACCGTTGCGAACATGTCTGACCCCTGGCGACCCTTTATCTGCTTATGCAATGCACCATACCGCCAGATATACGCTGGAAACAGAGGCGCGGTGCCACAGCTTGCAATTTTGCGACGCAGCAAGACGCTGATTTACAGGTTCCGCTCTCTCACGCTGAGCCGTGCTGTGACGGAGCAACTGTTTTTGACTAGCCGGGTGGTCGGGACTTTGTTGATGCTTGTGAAGTTGGAGTAAACTTTTTACAATCAAGAATTTACCTGGCTTTAGGAACACTTTTGCTTTTTTTTGCGAGATTTGGCTGTAGAAACGGTATTGTCAATACACTTGCGGCGGGGGGTGTCTTGAACATGAAACGATTATATATTTCTTTTACTGCTTACCACCGACGTTTTGTTCACTTGCACATGCACGGGAAGCGAAGAGTAGGTTTGGACGGATATACGACCATCTTGTTAAGGAAAACGATGAAATTCCGTGTGCCGTGCAAGCTGGCAACCAAGATATCGCTCCGTTCCCATGAGGAAATTGTAGGTGAATGATGCGCATATACGTCTCTTCAGACAGACGTGAGTAACTCAGCCGTCACTCTCGCCTCTGCTTAAAAGGGGCACGACCAAGATATTTTAGGGTGGTGTTTGGAGAATACGAAGTGGGCATGATTGGAAACATATCCAGCGCCCTACTTGTCCCGGTAGAGAATCTGGGGAGATGTAAAGTTAAGTAAGTGCTGGCCATCGTTCTGCTAAGTGGTCTGGTCTAGTGCAGCATGGCTAGAAGCTGCACGTAGCACTTAGCGTCACCCACTAGCGCCGTAACACACAACGTATTAGAAACAGCAAAATCGGTCCCGGCAGCGTATACGTTTTGAGGTGTGAGGCATATTTCCAACACCGCAAAAGTGATTATGGCCGCACCTAGGAACCTTCGCGAAGAAGGCAGAAAATTGAGTACTTCAATGTGTTCTGCTAGCGTCTCGTTTTGTAAGTATCCCTGGCAGCCGATGCCAGCTACACTGAGGCGGCAAATATGAGCTCCGTCGTGCCATTTGGTCAGTGATGCCAAGAGAGTCGCCTGGAGAACTTAAGACCCGGGCCAAACAGCGCTGTCCGATGGAAGAAGACTCGCCAGCACTCTGCGGGACTTCTAGACTTCTCGGGATTTATGAACGTTGCATGGTCATCCACATGATCGAAACATGTTTACTGTTGATTTGATGTTATAGTCAGCCGCTATTAGACTATGCTTCTGAACCGTTAGAGATTTGCCATTCGCGCGCTGTTCTAATTATTGTATCAATTGCTAATTTCTCGCTGCTCGCATTGTGGCGTAACTACTGATAGATCTTACGCATATGTGTGCTAGTTGATTTTTACAACGAAGGCTGTTATGAAATCACGACAGCCGATTTCGCGCACACAATGATAAAAAAAATATGCAAGGTCTAGCGGCATTTGAACCCCGGCCCATTGCGTAGAAGTCGAGTATTTTTTCCACAGAGCCGCATTGGTGCTTGAAATTCCTTCGTAAGAAGACCCAATACAAGCGTCATATCGGGCGAGGAATAATATTAACGGATGAAATACAGCGTGATAGATAAGTACATTAACAACTAGGCGTCACGCTAGGCGAATTACGTAACGAGTCAGTGGTTTCAAGCTTACCACATATTACAAAGGACTCAGGCCTAATTTTCCGACGTCATCAGCCACAACATTACGAAACCGCATATATGCTTTACAGACGAGTAGCGGGCACCTCGCTTCTGCACAGAATGATGAATAATGGCATAGCGGCTACTCCTCTACTTTTGAAAAATTATGACGATTTATGGCGCAGTGCGTGCCTTGCAAATGTAGTAGTGGCCCAGGAGAGTTTACAACGGACTATCGAAAAGCCGTTTGTCTAGCTTTCTCTGTGACGTTGCTGCGCGTTCCGTGCAGGTGTGGCGTGTGTTTTTTTGCTTTGTCATTGTTAACATTATGTGCATTGCTGTGAAGTATGCAAACATCTTGTTTTTCATCCAACTCTGGCTCATTTACTGTGTCTGCTTGCGTACTGAACGTCCTACAATAATGTCATTTCCCATCGATGACTTAGCCCTGACGACGTCTGGTGACCACTGCTTACACGCAGGTTCCCCATTAGCGAGGACGAAGAGTAGGACGGGGAGGGAGGGCTATCGGCAGATGTCGAATTAACTGCTCATTAAAGCAGGCAGAGAAAATAATTTCGTTGTTTTCGTAGTCATAATCTGGAAGCATGTCTACGCATGGTTTGTCCAAACAGTGCACTATATTTTCCAGAAGAAAATGTAGCTACTCATTTGGGCTGCTAATGTACGCCGATCAGCGGGGGATGCATCCCTCTATGGATAAGGAAGCGGAATGGGAGGGGGGGCCCACACAGTTGATTCACTTCTTAACCACTCTGCCCTCAAAGTTGCTATAATGTCTTTTAGTGTCGCCGGCGTGCTGACATTTCAGAAATACTCCATTGGAACATGCTCTAATTTTTTTTTCACGTCCTAGAGGCCAATGCACGTCGACGAGACTACTAAGCAGACTATAATGTACATATGGCTTTGCCAAAAATTTCTTCCGTCTAACTATGATTGTGCCTTGAACAGCTGTCGGTTGGCGAAAGCATGATGGCTGTCTTCTGCTATGTGTATCAACAGTCTGGAATAGTTTCATTTCTATCACGGTGATATTTCAAACCCACTTAGCTTAGCGCTTTGCTCTACAACTAATAACGATTTTTCGAGTTTTACGTGCCCAGAACCACGGTACTATAATGAAGCAGTCAGTAATTGAGCGCTCCGGAAATTTCGATCTCTTGGGGTTCCATAACGAACACTTACATCAAAGATGCTGGTGCAGTTACACTGGCCTCTAGCGTTTCGCCTCCATCAAAATGCGACCGCTGCGGCCGGGATCGAACCCACGTCGTTCGCGTTAGCAGTCGAGCACCGTGACTACTGTACCACCACTGCGGCTGGCGTTTTGCAAATTTTGGTAGTCGATTTTTTGTAGTTTTTTATAAATGCAAGCACATGGTGATCAACAAAGCTCTACATTTAATGGGTATTGCATGCAGCCACAGCCGTATCGCGTGACTCAGTGGCGTTATTGTTTTAAATAGGAAGTGTGGAAACAACTTGAGTAAAAAGGGGATCTTATATCATGCGTCTGAATGAATGTCTATGGAGCTCTGGAAACGAATAAATATATCAAGGGCTCATTCGCAAAACTTCGTGTTGCCTAAGTTGGCTCCTTGTTCTGCAGTCATTTGTTTGCGGTAGAAAAAAAACATGTTATACTTTCCCACGCCGGCAGGTCATCATATTACATCATATTACGTCATATTACGTGCGCCACGCATTAAGATCCGCAGTCCGCTTGCATACTTGCTTAGATTTCTTGCAAATGAATATTATCAGTACCAGCATCTTATACGAAAGCCTAACAATTCATTTTTAGTGGAATGTCTGGTGCAAAGGCGGATAAAACTATCCGGAGGGTAGAAAGAAGTACGTAGTCTTGCACTGCAGTGCGCACTACGAGGAGATTAACTGGATCACTTTTTCTATGGCAAATCTCATAGATGCAAGTCTGCAGGACTTAACGCTACCATTATTTATTTGTTTCTGCAATAGTAAGCGGGCACATTTCCGCGAGCGAAGTTGTTCCAACAATGATAAGCAAAGCACATAAGAAAAATACCCGTAGGCGACGTACTTTTGATTGTATCACCGTTTTCAACAAATATTGATCAATTTCCCTGTGATGGGACTAGGAAAAATATAACTTTTGTAGTGAATTCTACTTGACCGATTATGCAGATGGAACTCCGAATGCGCGAGGAAAAATAAGAACACGCAACTGCGCAGTAAAACATAGGCTTATATTTCCTACTTGCATTACTTTCTGTTATATTTCATATCTACAGTAATAGATTTATGTTTTATAAATGGCTTACTGAGTTGACGCAACTAGAATGATCTAGTGATGGTAACGTAAATATAGACAAACTTTCGTATTCGACGTCTTTATAATAACACAAGAAAATGCTTGAAGATTGCGGCGCCTGAGAGAGCCTAGAGCTAATCTTTGAGGTGATCTGCTGGAGAGGAAAATTATGAGGGGTTTCTTGTCAGGAAACCTGTTATGCAGCAATGCCATGTCAATTGTATTAAGAGCGAAACGTAATGTTTCCGTAGGACTAGAATGCTCCTTAAACAACGTGCGATTACTCGAATGAGTCCCAAAGATTGTACTTCGTTTTCAGAATTGCATAGACTTTCATGCTTTCGACTGGGTTGCTCTTAAAGGACTCTTTAATTATTTGCCTCGCAATGGTAAGCGAGCACATTTCACATGAGAGGTGCCGTGAAAAATGTAAAGTATAACAGAAAAAGCAGCTGTGCTAATGATCGCAGTACTTAACTTACTTTGTGTTTAAGAATGAGAACTAACAGACAATGATGCCAAGGAAAGTATAGGGGACGTTATTAGAAGTGATTGTAATGCAAATGTGAAAAAAAGAGAAGTGGACGAAAAGATAACTTGTCACCGGCAGGATCCGAACCTGCGACCTTCGAATAACGCGTCCGATGCTCTACCACTGAGCTACGGTGACGGTCATCCCTCCGTCCACTTTATAGGGTATATATGTTCATTTAAACGTGGGAGCGTCAGTCAGCGCCGCCTGTTGCCATTACGGCGAGTGTGAAACACTCTTTTTGCCAGTAGGCGTCACGTAGCACGTGATCTTATTACGAGCTGGCAGCTGACTAATAATCCCTCGCATACCACCTGAAGGCAACAAGTCTGCCAGAACGAGACCCTCGTTATGAACTAAGGAAATGAGTGTGAACTTAAGGGCTCGTTTGCTTTGTTAAACACGTTAAACACACACTATGTTAAACACTTTTTTTGCGGTATTCAACTTCGCACTTTTTTGCGGCATTCTCAACGTCTGTTAGTTCTCATTAATAATGTGTTTAACAAAGCAAACGAGCCCTTAAGTTCACACTCCTTTCCTTAGTTCATAACGAGGGTCTCGTTCTGGCAGACTTGTTGCCTTCAGGTGGTATGCGAGGGATTATTAGTCAGCTGCTAGCTCGTAATAAGATCACGTGCTACGTGACGCCTACTGGCAAAAAGAGTGTTCACACTCGGCGTAATGGCAACAGGCGGCGCTGACTGACGCTCCCACGTTTAAATGAACATATATACCCTATAAAGTGGGCGGAGGGATGACGGTCCCCGTAGCTCAGTAGTAGGGCATCGGACGCGTTATTCGAAGGTCGCAGGTTCGGATCCTGCCGGTGACAAGTTATCTTTTTCGTCCACTTCTCTTTCTTCACATTTGCATTGCAATTACTTCTAATAACGTGCCCTATAATTCCCTTGGCATCATTGTCTGTTAGTTCTCATTAATAATGTGTTTAACAAAGCAAACGAGCCCTTAAGTTCACACTCTTTTCCTTTGTGTTTAACAGTGTCATGATGAATCCCCCCAAAGACTTACAATTTTGGCGAATCAGCTACAAATATATACATATATATATATATATATATATATATATATATATATATATATATATATATATATATGTATGTGTGGGTGTATGTATACATGCGTGTTTGTGTGTGCGTGGGTGTGTGTATGTCCGAGTGTTTGTGAGACAGGAGCGTTGAAACAGAACACAGTATGTGCCGTCTTGTAGCGCTGTGCCTTGTTTTAATTACAACCAAATGCATGAAACAAAATTGCTTAAGGAAAATGTATACTTTTAGTGAAAGTAAAAAAAATTATGTAGGCCTACATGGAGTACTTCGAGGTACTTGCGGCTGACTGAGTTGCTTACTTGCGATGTGTTTGCCTTTTACACAATCCCTCTTCTCGAGTGCAACACATTCATCTTTTTGTGCGCACAAACACATCAGAAGAACGAAAGCATGTACAACGTTTTTCGCAGTAATTGAGCAAGTCACCTAGCCCCTGTGGGAGGAGCTAACGAGTGGCTGTTTTTATTGACGAGTGTTACAATTTGGTGAATACAGTTTCGTGCCTCCGGTTTTATCATATTTTTTGTATTCAACTTCGCACTTTTTTGCGGCATTCTCAACGTCATCTCCGCCCGCCAGCAAATTATAATATATCGTTTCTGAAAGGTGCAAGACTTGTTAAACTTCCCACCAATATTGTTTTACACCGAAAAATGCAATAAATAAATCTGAAATGTATTTATGTATGCGTGTTAAAATTTTAAGGCTTATTGTATTTACTTTCAAAAGCCTCAAAATGTGGTACAACTGCAGAGAAAATAACCACATTGACATCTCCGGGTTTGTGAGAGAGATCATAGGTAGTACATGAAATCTTTCGCAGTTGGATCGTACACTTGGAATTTCTTTCTATTCGGTGAGGTTGAATTGAATTGCGCCATTGCTCTACACAACATAAATTTAAACGTATATATTTTACGACGCTGAATAGAAAAATCATCACTCATAGAAACTCGTTTTTTACAGAAACATACAAGCTTGTTTGAAATTTTCTCGCATGGCATGAAAGAATATCACGCAACAGGGATAATGGCCCCTTCTAGGCACGCACGCCTAAAAATTTCGCACTGGAGGAACAACCAATAAAAGATGCGCGCCATGTGCATGCCAACAAGGCTCATCGTTTACACGTTGCTTGTATAACATCACTTCAAAGGGACAAACCCTTGCGGCTGTCGGCTGAGTTGTGGTCGAAGCGTAGTGCCGGTGGATGCGTCTTGCTTGATAATTGAAGGACATGCGAAAGATACTGGAAGTTCTATAATAAAGCCTAAATGGGGGTGAACCTGTGTAGTTGCTTACAAGGTTACATCACGCCTTGTTGATGTCTCAATGCATGCGATCCATTTCTCCGGCGCCGTGAAAAACAGCACCCCATTGTCATCGACCTAAAATGGCGGATGCGAGGATAGTAGGGTGATTAGATCTCTCATTTTGCTCTGACAGCTGGAACAAATATTTGTCCGAGTTCTTTTGTTTCGTTTTGTTTACGCAAGTACAGAGGGATATATGCTTCGTTTGAAGGGCATACGACCTGACAGATCCCGTGTTGACAACATCCTCACGAAATAACGCCGTGGTTCGTCGCTGCCGGTCACACACTGTCCACGACTTGAAGCTGGTTTTCAGAGCACGAACAGTTCAGTAGGTCCTTCCGTTGGCCCGCAGTAGCAAGATGTGCGGTGTCTTATTCTCAGCATACTCCCATATTTAATAGTAGAGATGGTACATCGTTGAGCATTTCTCGTAGCGTAGTCATACATTGTCGTATCCATCACCTGGAACAGTGTCGCGTGCGGAAGCGTGTTTGTTGTAGCCTCCTACGTGTAACGGCATCATCTCTCATGAACTTTGGGTGCGGTCTACGACCCCTTGCGTTGCCATATCTGAAATACACCCCGGTATGTTCCGGGCACTCCTCGGTCTCTGTCCACCACGGCATGTACCCCACTGGTTGTTCCAAATGGTGGTATCTGTAAGCAGCGTGTATCACCGCGTTTACTACACGAGAGTCGAGCCCCGGCATGTATTGATGTGTCTGGGACGTTCCTGTTTCTTTCAAATACACTTAAAGCCTAAACACTTATCCCACCAAATTGGTTGTACCATAGTATAGGCCGCTGGTGTGTCTGTTATATTCTAAGGTTGTTCGTGTGCTATGGCTGTGGTACCCATGAGGGTGATCACAATCTCTTTGACAGAGTCCGTGTGCCGCCTAATTGCCTCTGTCGGTCACCACAGTTACTGCGTGCACCTGTATCTTGTTTATCAACTTTGCTTACAAGGCACGAAATAACACAATCACAAAAAAATGACACGAGACAGATCACCACTAACAATAGGCGATACGGGCGCTACTAGCAGTTGTTAGTGGCGCTCTGATTGTGTTCTCTCGCGTCTTAAAAGCAACTGTGAACGTACACCAACTCACCCGACAGAAAGTTCTCTACACCTTCGCATTTCGCAGTCAGCATAGGAGACACGCTCTTAGTTCTTGTACGCATTTCTGGGTATCTTGATTTTTGTCATTCTCCTTCTTTAGTGTCGATAACAATACATGTATTGTTGGCGTAGGTGTTGCTTTATAGCAGCACCGATATCATTTTCTTCCTCTTGTCGTCGCCTTCTACTCGATATCTGATACGTGGTAGGGTGCCTCTTGCAGCATCGTGGGCTTGGGCCTTTCCAGCTAGCTCATTCAATAACCTTCCGCTGATTTCCACGCATTGCGGAAACCGAGGCTCAGTAGGCTTTTTTGTGGACGCTGTGCGAGGCGATTACAACATCATCTACCATGCCTATCGTGTCAGGGCACCCAGCTTGCCTTGCTCTTAGTTCTTGTCCACCAGGAAACACGTGCCTTCCGGCACCCTACAGGTAACAAGGAATTGTGCTATGCTCAGCGTGACTTGCTCTGTAAGTACGTGTCTGTAGTTAGCGACCCTACGTAGTAATTGGACTACACGCAGAACGGATTTTCTTAGCTGATTCAGTCTAGCTATTTGTACCGGCTTTCTGTGAAACGTGCCGCAGGAAGCGTCAGTGTGGTCGCTGGAGGTCGCTGTCGACCTTCTCGAATGTCAACTATTCTTCCCGCGAACTGTCAAATATACACATTTCTCAGAAATTGCTATATCATATTTATCATTTTCTCAGTTATTTGGCCGCGATTATCCAGGAACAAGCGGCTGTTTTTTACAGCGAAAGCTGTTATGTGATCACTACAAGGGTGCCGTAGTTGTCCGACGCCACCACCGCCGCCGGTGTCCGTTCCCGCTATCGCAAAAATAAAAAAAAGCAAAATAAGAAAAAAAATGTCCAGGGTGGATCGAGGTTCGAACCTGGGTTCTCTCCGTGGCAACCCAGTATTATACGAAAAAAAAACAAACAGAGCCATGCCGATGCTGGAACCTCTTGCGCATAAAAAAACCTATACACGTATTATGTATCGAAGGGAGCGCGTTAACATACGCATTATAGCGTTGTAGAAGAGTAGAATCACAACCAGGCGTCGCAGAATGCGAATTGTGTAACCAGGAGTCACACAATATGAAGTGCGTCACAAGTGGGCCACTGAATGCTTCGAACCCATTACAAGTGGCTCAGTCATAATTCTTTATCGTCATCAGCTACCGAATCAATTAATACAGTAGCGAGTACCTTGCAAGAGTAGTTTTATTAGTAGCCCCAAGAGAGCTTGCAACGCGTTCTAGAAATGGCGCTCTTCCAGATTTTGCTGTGACTGGGCTGCGCAATTTCCGCGAAGGCCTGGCGAATTTTTTCACGGAAGATATTTTAATGGTACACTACTACGATCAATTAACGTCCATCACATTCACCTATGATCTGTTCAATAAAGCGCTGTGCTCGGAGCAGCTTTCGATCTATTGTTAGACTTAAATATGAGAGTGCCAAAAGCGCAGTGTTCTTGCAGACAGACCCGCGGTGTTTTAAATGCGAATGCATTTCTTAGTCTGGCTATGTCAGGCGTCGGTGTCCGCATCTCTCCGCTCTCACTCCCTCTCCCATAGCAACAGCTGCGGGCGTCGCCCCTAGCAATCGTCGCCCCCTAGCAACCGGAGCAGGTGGTGCGGGCGGGAGTAGCGGAGAGTGAGTGGAGAGGAGGAGCGTGCTCTGGGTGTGTGAGGGCGCTCGCATCGCGGGAGCTCGGCGGAGCTACCGCGTGTGTGGAGAGAGTGTAGGAGAGGGGTAGGTGCAGTGCTTCGCCGCTCCTTCTCTCGCCGTTCGCTCTCTCTCCTCCCTGCGCCCCACTCTCCCGTCCACTCGCTCACACGTATATATATATATATATATATATATGTAGTTATCTTTTTCGTCCACTTTCTTCACATTTACATTACAATTACTGCTAACGGCTTCCCCTATACTTTCCTTGGCATCTTTGTCTG
>JALIZH010028572.1:0-21102 GCA_030522465.1 Rhipicephalus appendiculatus | reverse complement strand
TTGCAGCACTCGCACGTCGCGTGCGCCGCTCCCTTCGTTCTCGTGGCGGCGCTCGCATGGCGCGTACTCACTGGCGCCGGCTCAGCTTGCGCACGCCAGTGTTGCCAGGTCGGACGAGGCGGCGTAGCCAAAAGCCAGAGAAACTGTAGCCCAAATGTAGCCAAAGGCAAAAAATAGGAAGAAAATTTGTAGCCAAATATAGCCATTCTTATATTCAGATTTATTTTGACCTACGTTTTCACATTCGACTGCTCCAATTGCTTTTTGTACAACCCGTCCTTAGTGTAGGAAACAGCTTGTGTTCGAGAAGGTGAAAGTATCGATATTGAGGCGCGGCCTTACTTATTATCACTTAACCTTGATTTGAAAACAACACAGATAAGTAAATTCGGCAAGCTCCGTCTCATCAGTCCGTTGCGTTCGGAAAGTGACCTTCCAATGCAAGGTCTTTTATAGGATCAGTTATCAGCAACTATGCAGTATTTCACGCATGAAGCAAAGCAGGATGAATGTTTATGTTTTGTACTGTTCTAGACAAATTTTATTATGAAAGCCGCCAGCCTTGGCCACCTACCCCGAGAACATTCAGTTCGTGCGTTGAATTCACTTTAGCGCCACCAAATAATCAAAAAAGCCCCTTTGAACCTCTATAATGTAATATTGTTGCGGTAGTAAAAGACAGAGCAGTAGAAGTGTTAGTTAATAATTAGTGCTGAGGTATGGTTATGAGAGACGCCGCAGTGGCGGGCTCCGGAAATTGCGACCACCTACCTAACCTAAGCACACGGGCACCTATTGCATTTTTCCCTCGTTGAAAGCCGGCCGCCGCGGCCAGCATTCGATCGCGCGACGTTCGGGTTAGCAGTTGAGCGCCTTAACCAGTAGCCCACCGCGATTGGTAAGGCGGCAGAAAAAAAGTCTTTTGGACAAACTTGCTCCAGGCAACGCTGATGTCACGCAAAGCACGAACGGTGAACACAGGCGTCAAAATGTGATGGGTGAAAAGCGTGATCTCTTTTCATGACGACGGCAGGCTGCATGACTCATCATTATTTGCAGCGTAATCACCCGGGTTTGTGTAGGTTCTACAACATACACCACTACCTGCGTTGCTCCTGCAATCCTATTAAAAACAAAATTAACCGCTTGGGAATCGTCGAAATTTCAGAACGTTACGATTCATGAAGACGCGTCTTGTACCTCTACAAATGTACATCGAACTTTTCGGCCGCCACTCTCAAATTGCGGCAAGACATCAAGTGGTTGATATACTAGTACAGGAAGTTCGGCTTCCGGATAGGCGCAATGGCGTTGTACGGTCGCTGTGGCGAAAAAATTGGTCAGAGACCGATGGTGCTCGTCGCCCAGTTTTCCGCTCGCTTAGGCGGCGCAGCGAGCGGATTCCTAATGAATCTTACCGCTTTCGACCACTTCAACGAGAAATGCGAGAGCGCCTTTACATATTTGTGTCCGCTCAACGAGAATTGCCTGTGGAGTGTTGAGCAAGAGGGTGCCACATATAGCCAAAACAAAGCCAAGTCGCAGATTTTCAGTAGCCCAAATATAGCCACATCGCCAACCTTCTCAAATCGACGCCAAAAATATTTTTCTGTAGCCCAATTTGGCTATATATAGCCAAACCTGGCAACACTACTGGCGCACGCTCCCTTTGCTTAGGTCACGTGCGCGTGGGGCGCGTATCGTTCGCTTCCCGCTTTTGCCTCGTGAAGGCACTCGCATCGCGCCCTTCTGTCCTTTCTCCGCTACTCTCCTTTCTCTCGCACCTGCTTGCCCCGACGCGTTCGCATACGTCGCCAGTCGCCTGGCAGATTTCCGTAGGACTAAGACGTGCGCACGCTTCGTTCGATGGTAATGGAAGCGGAAGAAGTACAACGAGATCGTACCTGGCTGTGTGCATTCACACACGCTGTAAGTTTACATAAATACTCCTCAAAGGTTACCGATACTGTACATCCCAGAAAGAGCCGCTATCACAGAAAGTTGACCCAGCTAGCGCCATTACGTTCCTCAAGCGCAGCTAAACACATCTAAAATTTTAACGGTGTCTCGCAGTTACCAAAGCTACGAATATATTTATTTGTGTCAGAGGCCAGGTATTCGCTAATAACACCACACGCCAAACAGAATACCACGCATCCGTGCCTTTTGTAGGCAACATTATGCACTCTACGTGCGCCAGTGTGCGAACATGCAGTGTGTACGTGGGCATCTACGCATGCATACCTGAATGTGTGCGTGTGCTTTGGATCCGTTCAACTTTGGCAGAGTAACTGCGTCAACCATAAAAATATTCCTACGAAAATAAAGGAAATAAGTGATCACGAAAACATAGATAATTGTTAAATGTCTCACCTGTAAGAAAGCTGACGAGGATACCGATGATGACAGTAGCTAAAATAGCAAAAAAGCTGGTCCACATATAGGATATGCGGAATAGAATGAAAGATTCTTCTGTCCTGAACAAAAAAGAATTAGTAAGGCGAATTTAGATTGTAACCACTCATCCAAGAAAACAATATCGTTCGCGGTCACATCCTCATATATGCTCAAGTCACTTACTTTTGCTATATATCGCTTTTAAAAGCACGTTTTAAAGACATAAGGGCATACATAAATAATGAGTTACTGGTTAATTTTGCCTAATAAACGGTGTTGCCGTGTTAGCGTCACTAATTCTTAAGCCGACTGCCCTACTAACAAACGCTGTGAAGACGCTCTCGCCGCTCATGAATTTTTCAATCGGGTATTATGTTTTGCTCAGCGCACACAGCATGCAAAGCCCGGGCACATTCTTGTGGGTTATCCATTTATACGCAGAAGTTCGTGGATACGCAACTCAACTCGTATCCATCGTTCTGGCCACGGTGTTTAGTTTAGGTAGAGTGACGGCGCGTTGGAATGAGGAAAAAGCGGGAACCTCTTTCCCTTTCTTGCCGAAAGGAGGCGCGCGTGACGGTGGCCGGACTTTAGGTGGCCGCCTGGCTATGCCCAGCGCAAACCTGACGCTTCTAACATTCGGTGTTCTGGCGTGTTTAGCGATATCGAAAGGCCCCGTGAGGATTATAGCGTTTTTTTTAATATCATACATGTAAGTTAAATGTAAACACTCAGTAGTGTTTTATGCATGACGGTTTGGCATGCGGTGCCATGAAGCTCATAAACACCACCTTCGGCCTCGGCAACAGCGTGGCCGAGGCGATCGTGCCCGCATTTTGTCTACAAAAGTAAGTCGGCAGTTGCGTGACGCGTGTTGAATTCAGCCTTCATTTGCCCTCGATTTGCACCCTTCATTTGCCCTCGATGTATAATTGCGGTCAGCATCATATAAAGAGCAGCTATCATGCGTAAGGGGCACTTCGTATGTGAGATCAACTGACCCTACAGAATTTTTCACTACGAACCGCTTATTTGCGCATTCCCTAAACGTTTGCGAGAAGACGAATGCTTTAATGTAATGGAATAGAATAATTTTACTTAGGTCTTTCGGGACGTGCACGTGACGCGCCGCTCCAACGTCGGCAAATACAAGATTGCAAGAGAATGCAACAAAGTGGGCGACAGCTTGTGACCGATGGCTACGAAGCCGCTCTTTGATATAAGCAAGCTTTTCAAAATAAATAGACTGCAAGATATATACGTTATGGTGCACCAAGAATTTTATCAGAGTACTGGCGCGATCTACGAATTTGTAGCCTGAGTTGCATCGTGGCACAAAACACTTCTTGCCCATCTGGACAATATAGGTTGTGTAAATAAGGACACGATGAACAAGGATAAGCTATTTCAAACAGGCTAGCATTTGGGTGGCAGGCGTTTCGACTGGCGAACGTATGTGCACGAATGGGGCCTCGTCTAGTTTGGCGTGTTTGTTTTAACGGGTCAGTCAATGACGTCGCGGAATATGGTATCACTCTCAATACCTGTCATGCCCAAAAGAAGAATCTGGAAAGCAAATTGTTAGGACGCTGAAAAGGAAACGAGCAGGACAATTTCACATTTGTGCTCCCAGAGCACGGCGAAAGCTCTACTTCAGCTACTGCAACATGTCTATGAGGAATAATGAGAGGCACAATCAGAATGCCACATGATGAGTCATGATGGATTGGTCGTTAAAGGGACGTTAACATGCATTACCACGCTCCAGCCAGCACGTGTAAACGTTGCAAAGGCGGCTGCTTGAATCCATCCGATATGGTGCACGCACAACCCATGAGTTAAGCTCTTCTTCCAAGAATTTATAGCCTACTATTGTCAAATGTGGTGCTTTCTTCTGACAACCATCATTTAGTGAAACGTCAACACCCCCCCTCCCCCTCGCCCCCGCTGTCGTTTTCAGGGAGTACCTTTTTTCCTTTTGACTCGCTCAAATTCGTCACGATGGCCTCCCCCAGTTTGCCACGGTGGCCTTATTTGCTCACGAGCTAAATTATTTTTTTAAATTTGTGTTCCCCTGTAAACTCATTATCGCTGTTCACAGAAACTATATTTCCTATGTTTTTCCATCTGCTGGCTACCGCCACAGAATTTTCTTGATGTTTTGCATTTACTTTCAAATCAGAGTGATATGTGCGGTTACCCTGATAAAAAACGAACGGCCAACAGTTGAAGAGCAGCCTGTCCGAAAAATGCGAAGCGCATCTCCGTGTTCGGTGGGGAGGCTGCTTGGCGGAGGCGAAGCGTCGGTACACCTAACGTATTCTAACACCGTGGTTCTGGCCAACTTTCCGTAGACTATACGTTGAGCCCTCACAGTCAATTGAAAACTTCCCTGCCTTCGCTATTCTTGGAATAAGAAGACTCCCTTTCCACATACGAATAAAGCAACTGATACCAGGATGTGTACGAAGCAATCAGGAGAGCATCGAAATATTGTCACAGCACTACGAGTGCTACACCAGAAGTTTAGTACGTTCGGGGGTGTCACGCCCATTTTTACGCCTCTCGTTCGGCTCACTGTAGAGTTGCGTGGGCCAAGGCCATTTTCATCGGATTAATATTTTGTAAAAATGATGCAAGAGGCATAAACGGGAAATCTTTGTAATAAAAAAATAATGATAAAATAGGGGCGGCCGGGGGGGATAGGGGTGAGATGCACATGTAAATGCCATCGCCGCCTTAGTCGGTAAGAATCAAAGAGATGACAAATTGTTGCTGCAGTTGACGTGCGGTTCCGTATCAGATCCCATCGCCTGACCGATGTGAGGCATGGTTTATCTATCTGTTCAGTTCGAGCGTTCACACACTTAAGATGCAGCCGCTTGCAAGAAAGTAAACGTGAGTTGATTGTCCAGCGGCATCCTTAACTGTCGCGACACCGATTTTGTCAGATGCACTTGTGAAAGCCGCAAAATAGTGAAATTATCCCGCATTGCTATTCGTTGTCTTTTAAGCACTGGCTGTAGTCTCTTAAAGACTAACACTCTTTTATAGCGCAGTATTTGCATCGCTTGTTGGCGCAAGACATGTATCATTGACGATTTCGGGTCTAGCTAAACGAACGACTGCGAAAGCGTCGGTTTTTCCTAGTTTAACATGGCCGACGCCAGCGCTCACTTGCGAACAGATGTGACGTAACGAAATCCACACTCCCTGTGCTGGCCACCTTGACGTGTAAAATCGCGGGTGCATGATATGTATGCTTGCTCTAAACGCTGGCCCCTAGAATAAATTAATGGTACCTACAGTTGCTCGGGGCCATTATCCTACAGTGCACGTGCTTCCTAGAATTTTACGAGGTGAAACGCGATAGGGCCATCTGTCTATAAATACACTAAACTATGTACGCTGAGGTTGCTTGCCACCTTCTTCTATGGTAATAACTTTTCGCCTGGTCATGCCTCATGCTCGCCTATGAGATTGGCATGTTACTAACGCGTTGACAGATGAACCCAGTTGGAAATGAGTGATCCTGTTGTGCTGTTGTACTATTTTTTCATTGTGCAAAGAACGTCGTTTATTTATTTATTTATTTATTTATTTATTTATTTTGATTTTTTACGGAACTACCCTTGGCCATAGGTGTCCGTTATTAAGAATTAAATTGAACGAAAAACTTAAAACCGTGACACGCAGGTACACTTACGCTTCGTGTGCCGCCCTGCTCGCATTAAGCGCTACCGCGAGAGTGCTTTGGTTTCCAGGGCAAAAGTCCAGACTCGCATCCATTCTTGGAGGTTTCCTTCCACTCCCAATTATTCGGCTGACGTGCACAATCTGATAGGCAATCGTAGCAAGTGTCGCAATGCCGGCTCCCTGCATCGAAAATGTATTTGCGATATGGCATAGGCTAGTCAAATACCCAGCGAGAAGTCGGCGCAAAGGCCGAATGAAATGGGGGACGAGCTTTGTGTGGCAGCTGCTCTGTATTTACACCACTCACCGTGTTTGATATAGTATAGCACCATGCAATTAAGATTTTTTTTTCAGATGTACGAAAGTTCTGGCCGATATCCTTGACCCACTGGTTTTGCAATGTAATCATTTATCATCAACGACTTCCTACGGTAACAATGGCTTAGAAGATTTATTGTTCGAACCTGCTCGAAGCGGTTGCATTTGGATATTGGGAATTCTATACACTCTACTGCGTCTGACACCTGTTTCATGTACTCAAAAGCTAGCAATCTAGAAGTTACAGTTACGAATGAGTGATTAGCGCGTTTTGTCAACAGTGTCCAGAAACTTTATTACCACGTTTTCGTAATGTCCTTACACGACATTATTTACAGAATTTACGTTTCAGTTGATTTGGGAACTAGTTAACAAATATAAAAAATAATAAATGTACGCCTTAGTTAGTGACAGTATACCAATTGCTGAACCAACATTATGTGTCATGTTGAAGGGTTGTACGAAACGCTTTGAAAGTTTCTACGCTACAAGCATTGAAAAAAAGCACCAGCTATTTAATGTAACGCTTAATTGAGGGACATTTAAAAATAACGTGTTCGAATAGCCCACTTGGCGTGCCACATGTACTACCCCAGACATGAGTATAGGTACTTGCCTTGGAGTGCACAAATGGGAACAGCACGGCAAGCAGGCACAATCCCACAAATGCTGATGTGAATGCATTGTATACCATCATGAATACCTGCAATGTGCGATTCGAGTGTGGCGAGAATTTTCACTTGTTAATGGGCCCACATGTTTACACAAAACTAAAATTCTTACAAAGCAGTGGCCACGAAAATATTCTTAATCTATACTACAGCCTGCAGCTAAAGACATACCGCCGAATGTTAAAGACTGGCCTCTATAGGGTGGTCACTGTAGAAAAAATTGGCGAAGCTTGCACTTGGCCGCGCAAGGCTTGAAACAGCGTAACTGGACTATTCTGAAGACTAATCGGGTTGCTTCTATAGGTTGTTTTAAGGCCTTAGTTAGGCGATGCAGGTTGTTTCTAGGTGGCTTCTGGGTCGTTGCTAGGCCTTAGGTAGGTGATGCTAGATTGTTTCTAAGTTGATTCTCAGAACACCGAGATTCGACTTAACCGCAGACAGTCAGAGACAGGACACGGTTGTCCAAACTCCAGACAGAAACTCGCGCTGAAACCAAGCGTTTCACCTGTCATAGATCTACGGGCACGTCATCGTAGGCGTACGACTTCCATAGCTTCGGGGTCTTCTCGCAGCCGCCGCTGCTTTCCCGTTCCCTTGTATTCTCCGTGGTTTGTACCCGTGGTCTCTGGCTCGCCGCCGTCCCTTCGCAGCAATTCTTTAGGCTAACTGTAACCTTCTTCATTTTTAGTGGACCGGTGGCGAGTAGTGGGATTTACCCAATTACCGTGGCACCTACCCGTTTATGATGATAGTTTTCTGGATCGACTCACAAGGAACGATTTGCTGAACAGCTTGGATGTGAAAAACTGAAGCTGTACGTCAGCTTCCCTTCATAACACAAAAAGCGCCTAATCTGCAGACTTGATCACTTAAGCTAATGACGCATGGCGGAGTTCTTCCCTTCAACAAACACATGACCTTGTTGAAGATCTTCATTCCAAAATAAAATTGACTTCCCACATCGCAAGCGCTACGATACGCAAAGAAGAAACGGAGGCGGCCGAAGAAGCGGCGATAGCCCTCGCGAGAGCTACCACGGACGCCGAGGTGATCATAGGCGACTCTCAGGCGGCCATACGCAATTACGCCAGCGGCTGGATCTCCCGCGAAGCGGCACACATTCTCAAAATTCGTGAAGGCAACATTTGCCGCAAAAACGACAGTTTCCTCGTATGGACCCCCGCCCACACGGACCCTCCGCTCGCGGGCAACGCGACTGCCCACGCCGCGGCTCGAGGCCTTGCACGCCGAGCTGTGGCGCTTGCCGGCAGTCCCTCGCACACCTCGAGCACGATGCGGGAGTGGATGTGGGGGGATCGCATGACCACTTTCAGAGACATCACACAACACTACAGATTGAACAGATGCAAATATCCACCACCACACGACAAACTAAACAAGAAACAGGAGGTTGCCTGTAGGCAATTACAGACTCACACGTACACAAACCCAGTGATTCTGCGCCTCTCCAGACATTTACACGTCCGACGACTGTAAAGTGCGGAGCCAGAGCGACGCTGCAGCACATGCTGTGGGAGTGTACCGGTAGCGAGCAGCAGTCCCCTACAAACCGGGTAGACTTGGCAGTCTTGAACCGCGAGGCGCGATGGGAGGCGGCTCTGCTCAGCCATGACCTCGCCGATCAACTGTGGGCCGTCCGGCACGCCCAGGAAGCCGCCCGTGTCCAAGGACTCGAGGCCGTCACCTAGGCTGTCACCCGCCCCGCACAATACCGCCGGACATTTTCAATAAAGTTTTCACTTACTCACTCCCATGATAGCTTAGCAGGTAAGATGTGCTGGTAATCTCGAAGACGTGAATTCGATTCCCGGTCATGGCGACCGCATTTCAATGTGTGTGACATGCAAAAGCACCCATGCACTTCACTTCGATTCAGGTTCAGAATGAAGGAACCTCAGGCGGTCAAAATTGATGCGCTTTCCCCCCACTACTGTCTGCCCAATATGATGGTTTGGCCCGTCAGACCCCACAGATTAAATATAATTTTACTGCGAAATATCTGTCTTTGCAAGTTTTGCTCGGCTTCATCGATAAAAAAATTTGTATCACAAAAAACTGGAGAGGAGCGAGGAATGTAGGGAATGGTGTTTCAGCTCCACTAACGCCGTCGGCTATTTGTTGGGCTAACTGTTGCCGCCTCATTTTTAGTAGACCAGTGGCGAGTAGTGGGATATACAAAATTTTTGTAGCACATCTCCGTTGTTATGATGGACCGTGACTTCATGGCACACCATGACGACATGAAACACCGATAAACCAAGACCCTAAGGGGCTTCGCCAAGTAATGATCACGTCATGACTGCGTCACAAATTTTGCCGACCTTGTGTCGTTATGATGCCATGATAGGATGACGTCATTATGTGAAGTCACCTTTATGATTAACCGCGGCTATAGACACACCGTGACGACTAGAGGCGCCGACAAGCCGAGCCCCTAAGGTGCTTCGCACCTAGAATGAGCGTGAGCATAGGGTTCAACATTTTAAATGCGAAGCATTTCTTAGCGAACTTCGGCGACTTTGAGCGTATCTATCTATCTATCTATCTATCTATCTATCTATCTATCTATCTATCTATCTATCTATCTATCTATCTATCTATCTATCTATCTATCTATCTATCTATCTATCTATCTATCTATCTATCTATCTATCTATCTAGCCGCCTACGACTTCGTGCTCTCCTGGCCGTATCGTTAACGGGATATATACCAAAATTGGTATGGAATGACATGACTATGACAAACAGGAGTGACTGGTCATATCATGAAAATCATGACTAACTTGTCATGAAAACTATGATTTACACGCCATGGCCATAGGGCTCCTGAGGCCGTTTTCTTAACTTGATATGTCCAAAAATTCGTACGATGAGACATTTCTGCATAACCAACATAAATGACAGGTGGTTATGTGAAAATCATGACCTGCATGTCATGTACAACATGATTTACATGCCACGCTCATGACACTCTCGTGGCCGTTTCGCTAGCTTGATATACACCAAGTTTGGTATTGAGGGACGTGACTGTATGACGAGCATAAATGACAGGTGGTAATATGAAAATCATGACCTGCATGACATATACAACATGATTTACATGCCACGCTCATGGCGCGCTGACGGCCGTTTCACTAGCTTGATATACACCAAGTTTGGTATTGAGGGAAGTGACTGTATGACGAGCATAAATGACAGGTGGTAATATGAAAATCATGACCGGCATGACATATACAACGTGATTTACATGCCACGCTCATGGCGCGCTGACAGCCGTTTCGCTAGCTTGATATACACCAAATTTGGTATTGCGTGACGTGACTGTATGACGAACATAAATGCCAAGTGGTAATATTGAAACCATGACATGTCATGTGCAACATGACTTGTATGCCACGCTCATGACACTCTCGTGGCCATTTCGCTAGCTTGATATACACCAAATTTTAAGGTGAAAGCCTTTAATGTCTCATGTTCACGTCCACCCGTCGGTCCAGTCGTCCGTCCGTCCCTCCGGCCGTGCCCTGCCACAGTGCCAGGTGGGCGCCGGGGCGCGCAAACGGACGCCGGTCGCGTTGGACTCTACAGCGCTCGCGCTTTGCTTGCGTAGCGTCGCTGTGCCCAGCGTCTCTAATCATGCAAGGAGGGAGACGCGCGCATCACCTTCCATTCTGACAAGACCCCGTCTCAGGGGGCACAGGCGTTCGAGGAACAAACACACTTTGGAATTGACAAAGTGTTCGTCAATTTAAACGCTGGAACGCGGATGGCGCCTGGACGATGCGCAGAGCGCGAGAATACGAACGCATGCGAAACGGAGGCAGATTGATCTCGCGTCTCACTGCGATTCGAGGTAAAAAATTAAGCGAACATAAGTGGCAGGTGGTAACATGAAAATCTTGGCATGCATGTCATGTACAATGCCATTTACATACCACGCTCATGGTGCGTCCAGTTCGCTAGCAATTGATATACACCAAAATTTGTATTGCGCGACGTGACTACATGTATGACGAACACAAATGACGGGTCCTAACATGTAAATAATGACATGCATATTATGTACAGCATGATTTGCTCCTTGCTGGCTGCTTCGCATCACATCGATTCCCACAGTGGGTGCGATCTGCCGGTTTTTTTTTTAACGCGGTAACCTGGATTATCTGCCAATTGGATCGCAGAGACATCCACGCAATCGAAAATCAGCGTTACCACTCTTTTCGTGGCGCTAGATCGTGCACCAGTACTGCCACATGTGTTGCGCCTGGTAGGAAAAAGTGGTCGCGATGCACTGAAAGGGCCAGCTTCCTTTTTTTCCTTCCCAGTAGATCCATTGTCTTCCGCGTAGCGCTCTCTCAGGGTAGTTTCTTAGGATTCGGTAAAAGCTGGAACTAAACAGGTTGTAACATTTTTCCGCGGAGTAAGACAGTTAAATATTAATATCTGGGTTTCCACGTGCCAGAACCACGATATGATCATGAGGCAGGCCTTAGTGGAAGGCTCCGGAAATTTCGACCATCGGGTGTTCTTTAACGTGCGCTGACGTCGCACACTACGCGGGCTTCTAGAATATCATGTTGAAAGGAGTTGCAGCGCAAGCACGAAGGTACAACTCCTTTCAACATGCAATTTGACCAACTCGCCCAAATAGCCGTTCTTCTTCTAGAATATCACCTCCGCAGAAATACGACCGCCGCGGACGGGATCAAACCCGCGACCTCGAGGTCAGTAGCCGGTTAGCGTAACCGCTACACCACCGCGGCGGGCAAACGAGGCAGTTAAAGCTGTCATGCCTTTGTTGCCGCCAGACTCATGCCACATACCATCTCTGCGTGGTGCACTCTTCTAATACCATTGTTTTTGCTACCTTGAAACTGCCGTCACATTTCATCGGTGTAGCTAATATTTATCCGTTTTCATCTCGCGCTCGCGTTACACGTTCGATTTCTCGCCATGGACTGATTTTCTCATCTCATACCACTTTAAAAACAAGACTTTAGCTAGACATTTTATTTATTTACTTATGTAGTTAGTTAGTTAGTTAGTTAGTTAGTTAGTTAGTTAGTTAGTTAGTTAGTTAGTTAGTTAGTTAGTTAGTTAGTTAGTTATTCCATCATTCATTCATTCACGCACAATGCCTGGAGGTGTTACACATAGAGTGGCCAAAGGATTACATGCAAAGAAACAACAAATATAAAAGTATGAAGCATAAAGATTTGAACATAGCATACAACTAAGAAGATCGTGTATTATATACAAGGTGCGCAAATCTGCATATGCATACAAAGGCCCGCAGCAATGCTTCATTATCAGCTAGATGCACAGCCATATGCAGATAATATCATCATCATTATGATGGTCATTATCAACCTGACTGCGCCCACCTCAGGGCGAAGGCCTCTTCCATGTTTCTCCTATTAGCCCGGCCCTTTGCTTGCTGTGGCCACGTTATCCCTTCAAACTTCTTAATCTCATTCATCAGCCCAACTTTATGCCTCCTCCTATCGCGCTTGCCTTCTCTTGAAAGTCAGTCTGTTAATGCCCAGCGATTATTCTGCCTTATCGCTTCCTTCCCTACTGATGTCCATTTCTTGATGATACAGCCGATCCTGTCCATTAAAAACAGATTCAAACGCGTGACACTGCGTCTCACTCCGTGCGATGAGCAAAACTAAAAAGTGATATCTCCCTTCAAAGACTTGGTAAGGACGATGCACGATGAAATATAAAAGTCACAGTTTCGCCTCACGGGCCAAGCAATGAATGCGATAGCAAGAAATTGGAATGTCACATAAAGAAGAGCAAGCAGCTCGAAACTTGCTGCGCGCTGCTCAAGCACAAAGGACGCAGGAAAAGAAAACACACAAGACGAGTGCGAACTAGCAGCTGTCACAGCTCGACACTTGCAGCGCGCTACTCAAACACAAATAAGGACGAACGAAAAGAACGCACAGGTATAGCCAGGACGAGAGCGAACTGTCACTGTTCTTACTTTAACTAGCCCCTACTTTAACTCTTCTAGATAGCAGCTGACTTATCTTATTTCGTAAACGCGGCCGCTTCAGCGAGCAAAGTGATCTTCGCGCGGTCTATAGCTTCAACGCAAACTTTGCGGTGCAAGTACAAGACGTGCCAAACTCTCCCTCAAGATATAAGTGCCCGAGCACGGTCGACCCCGCCCTGTATGTCAATGTACAAGTTGGAGGCGCACATCCCAACTCCGGCGAAACACAAGAGAGTCTTAGAGTTGGGTATCCAAGAAATTTGCGAGCCGCCAGGGCGCGTGCGCCGAACACAAGTCACTCTCGGACTCTAGCGCTCGCGTTGTCCCAAGACCCTGCAACACCTTCCTTTGGGCGGCGAACAAAACCGCAGAGCGCACGACCTCAAGAGAACGAAATAAAGAGGGCGCTTGGCAGTGGCACGTGAAGCCATGGCTCGCGTTCCCTCTTCATCGTAATATGTGTAGGAGATATGGAGGATATGTGTAGGAGAAATGGAGACCTCTGCCCCAAAACATGGCTAGTGGGACTCACGAAGGCAGGCGAACTGCGTGGACTACAGCCTTGCAAGGAAGCTATGGGTCCCGGCTTGGAGTCTGTGTAAGAGATATGGAGGCGGTGTATCTCCCAGCGTGCGACTTGGTAATCTGCAGGTACCAATATTCCAGAAGACTCGCATGGTGCGTTGGTTATCCGACCTCTGCCCCAAAACATGGCTAGTGGGACTCACGAAGGCAGGCGAACTGCGTGGACTACAGCCATGCAAGGACGCTATGGGTCCCGTCTTAGAGTCTGTGTAGGATATATGGAGGCGGTGTATCTCCCAGCGTGCGACTTGGTAATCTGCAGGTACCACTTTTCCAGAAGACTCGCATGGTGCGTTGGTTATCCGACCTCTGCCCCAAAACATGGCTAGTGGGACTCACGAAGGCAGGCGAACTGCGTGGACTGCAGCCTTGCAAGGACGCTATGGGTCCCGCCTTAGAGTCTGTGTAGGAGATATGGAGGCGGTGAATCTCCCAGCGTGCGACTTGGTAATCTGCAGGTACCACTATTCCAGAAGACTCGCATGGTGCGTTGGTTATCCGACCTCTGCCCCAAACATGACCAGGATTTGGGGACATTTGCACGTAGCGCCCTCTCTTGTCGGTGACAGCGGCGGCCTGCCGTAACTGAATGGGAAGTAGGCGAAAAAAAATCATATCTCATGAAAAAAGCTAGTTATCAAAAACGACTCCCGGTTCTACGAAGCAGAGGCTTAATTAAACATTCTGTCAAAATTACAGTGTCGCACTAGAAACCGCCTGGCTTCCCAGAGTGTTTAATATTTAACAATGGGCCCCATGTATTTCTAATGGGGGTGTTCAATTGTCTAGGGAAGCCACAGGTTTTGTAGTGCGATACTGAAATTTCGCCACAGTGTTCCAGTAGATCTCTGCTGTATAGATCCCGGAGTCGTTTCTGATAACTAGCTTATTTCAAAAGATATTATTTTTTTCGCCTATTTCCCATTCAGTTATGGCAGGATGCGGTTGCTGCCGCCGAGAGATGGCGCCACGTACGAATATCTCCAAATCCTGGGAATGACATGGCTAGTGGGGACTCACGAAGGCAGGCGAACTGCGTGGATTACAGCCTTCCAAAGACGCTATATGGGTCCCGTCTTGGAGTGTTGTACACGGACGTGTCTGGCCCTCACCGCGGGGGGTGGTACACGGCATCCGCAGTCCATCAAAACATACCTATTCAAAGGCTTACTTTTCGAGCCACGGACATTACTCACGCGGAGGAAGTCGCCATAGCTCTCGCCGCAGCGGACCCCGCATCTCAGATCATTATTACCGATTCGCGGAGTGCGTGCCAAAATCTTACTAAAGGTCTCATCACCATTCGCACTGCTGGAATCCTCAGGAGCTGTTATTATCTGGACCGCCTGAATACACTTCTCGTTATCTGGACTCCAGATCACGCAGGACTATAGGTGGCAACGAAGCTGCCCACGCCTCGGCTCGCGCGTTTGATTCCCGGGACCCGCCTCGACGTGACCAAGGAACTCGCGACGAAGCAATGACAGCGGTGACGAAAGATAGTTGTAAATGGGCATTGTGGCAAACCCTGCGGCTAAATGAAGAGCAGCAAAAGGCAACGGAAGGGCTCTTCGGGTAACAAAGTTTTGAGATGGCACGAATAAGACCGTCCCGTCGAATATGGCACTGCACGAGACTTGTATAAATGCCGAAGAGCACGGCGCGGCATGGGTGTTTTCCTTCACGACAAGCTTAGCGGAAGATTGAGTGTCGACAGAGGCTAAGTCGGCGAGGGAGGAGAATTTAACCTCAGCTCGAGCACAGTCAATTATGGCGTTGTGGCGCGAGTGAAAGTCCCATCCTAAGATAATGGCGTGGGAGCACGATGAAAGCACAATGAACTCCGTCGTGTACACAGTGTTTTGAATGGTCACACGTGCTGTACACGCTGCGGTCGGTTGAATGGGCTGAGCACTTGCTGTACGAAGCGACAATATGGAAAGAGGCGTCGTGACTTTACGAAGTGAACGACAAAATGCGGCATCGATTACAGAAACAGCGCACCGGTTTCGACAAGAGCGACTGCAGCGACATCTTCGACTAATACATCAATGACCTTGGTAATTGAAGAACGAGGACTTAGGCAAACCGAAAGTTCCGCAGTTCTTGCCTCGGGAACTGCGTCGTCTAGTTTCCCTCGTCGGTAGGTGTGGGCGGTCGACGCATCGGAAGCTCGCTACCAAGCTGATCGTCGCCCTCGACTCGAACATCCCGCTCGCCTTCCCCGCGTCACCGATCGCCTTCGCCGATGTAATTCCTCTCCATTACGATCAAATACTGCTGTGATTGACGTCTTGAAGAGCGACTACGTTCGGACGTCTCCCTCACGATTCCTGAACCATAGACTGCCAACAGCCGCTAGGTAGAGCGATAAGCGTGTTAACTTCTCCACGTCGTTCCACTTGTTAAGAACGCTCACCCGTTCGCTCGTAGACAGCCAATCTTCAACGTCGTTGTCGTCGGTTCCGCTGAAGATTGGAGGCTCTCTCAGGAGAACACTGCCAGAGCAGGTGACGGGTGGCGAAGGAAGCGTCTGCTGGTCTGCGTCCGGCATGGTAGATGGTAGCTTCCGAGAACGGAGTTCCAGGATGGTACAGGGAAGCGTTTCCCAGCGCGGCTCCACCAAATATAAAGGTGATTTATTGCACTTGAGCTGTTGGCTGATCGCGCACAGTTCCAAGCACCGTCCGCTGGCTCGAGCCTCTGCTGCACACTCGATAGTGCTGTCCGTGCGCCGATGTACTTCCTCTCCATTACAATATATATATATATATATATATATATATATATATATATATATATATATATATATATATATATAAGGCACAAAGAAAAATAAGTTAGTAAAAAAAATTCAAAGCACTCCACCGGGGTTCGAACCAGTGACCCCTCGCTCCGCAGCCCGCTGGGCTAGACAACACGGCCACGCACATCCTTGTGCCCGTGGTATAACGGCGAGCAATCTATATGCACCATTTACAGAGCGCGGTACGCAGATCTCAGAGGAGCTTGAGCGTGTTTTTTATCTCACAACGCTCGTACATTTAACTGCCCTTGAGACGCGCACGAAAAAAGTGGCCCTCTTCTGTACCCTCCACGATGTAGAAGGAAAAAAAAAAAGAAAACCGGGCGTACTTTGCGCCAGACGCCACCGCGTGGCAGGAGACGCAGAAAGGTCATTCCACGTGCCGCAGTTTAAAAGAAAAAAAATATTAAATAGCGTCGGCTTCGGCATTGAGGACACTTGCAGCGCTTTGTTCAAGCACAAAGACTTAACAACAGTGACAGTTTGTTCACGCTCATCCTGTGTGTATACCTACGCCCTCTTTTCGAGCCTCATGCTCTGTGCTGCAGCGGTGCGCTGCAAGTATCAAGCTGCTTGTCATTGTTCGTGTGAAATTCTAATTTCTTGCTATCACATTCATTGCTTCGCCTTAGTGGCAAAACTGTGACTTTTTTTTTCTCGTCTAAGCTGGGGTTTTAAGTTTGAAGACTGGGGTGATTTCTTCAGGACTTTAATAAAGTTTAGTACCTACCTACCTACTAATAGCTTTGTTTACCGTGCACCAATTTCGATCATTCTTCTTGCGTTCATCTCAGTGTGGAGCACTACACACACTCCAGCGCTGCAGAATGCTGACGAAACAACGTCGCAGGGCCCTTTAAGCATGTGGTTGTGTAAAAAAATGTCAGACATGCACCACTGTAGGTGACTTTTTCCTGAGTGCGAAGCATTCTTGAAGTGATCGGCTCATTAAGCATTAGGTTGTGTACCTATATCATATGGTGTTTTTTCGCAGTACGTAAATAATATTAATTATTTAAGGCAAACTATGATGTGCTCAAGCAAAATTAGATGGCGACATTTTACTTTCACTTTCTTTCTACGTCTTGGTGGTAGTTTGTTCACCCGGGCAGCTAATCTCACCTGTTCTAAATTTAGCATCAGCTCTCTTGGTTTTCCAGCTTAAGCCTCGCAAGCTCAGCAGCAGTGCGCACCTACTTCGGTGGTGGTCCAGACCTGAAACGGAGGCTCTACTAGTCCAAGGCTTATTGCAAGCGAAATCTCCTAAACACGACGCTTATATACTGCTGTTATTCTAAGAAGCCGTACTTAAGGTTCATTTCCGGCGACAATGAACATTAGGAACGCACAACTGTCAGCATTTTTTCGCTACTTCGAAAGGCAGTCACATTTCGTATTAATTACCTTCACTAATAAACGACTTCATTGCTGCACTGTTTTTAGGCGGCACCACCGCCTAAGTCATAAAGTCCCCTTAAGTTGGGTTAAACAGGTTAAACAAAAAAAAATCCACGCATATCCACGGAATGAATGCTGATGATGTGGCGAAGCAGTGTGCATCGGATCGTGAATTATCTCACCGCCGCCCCGTCTATGGTGGCGGTGAGACTGAGCAGAGGGCGCGCCTTTACAAGCGACCCCTGGCGGCATTGTGAGTCTCCACCTACGGTATACAACGCTTCTGGCGTTTAGCCGCCGCTTGCTGCGCCTTCAGCCCCGGAGTAGCTCTTTGTTGGCGCTGCCGCTTTGCTGCATTGCCGCTTTTATGGGGTTGTGGCCTTCTATTTTGTTCTAGTTAACAATGTTTTATTTTGTTCTGGTTAACATTTCGTACTGTCATATGCTTTAATTGATGGGTGGTTAAATGTCAGTGTTTTTACGGCGTTGTGGCCTTTTATTTTGTTTGTTCTGGTTAACAGCCGTATGATAACATTTTTGTTGTCCACAGATGTTCAGTTTCGGTTCTGTTGACTACAACGGCCGGACGGACATTGTGAGGTCTTATGGTGATTCGCCTCTAAAAAGACACACAGGCCAAAAACTGCATTGAACACGGTAATAGTATTTTGTGCTGAAACAGAACGGATTCGGCCACTATGTGTGTGTGCGCTGCCTCTTTTGCTTCCCGATTAAACAGCATGCGCCACTAAGAATCTTCCCGATAGATAACCTGAGACCTGCAGCTTGCTACTTTAAAGCCTACTGAATAACATACAGTATGCGTCGAAGAAATTACAGTCTGTTTGGATGCGCCTGTCACGGAATACCGAGCGAGAACCCGCCTTTTTTGCAACAAAATCGGCCGAGCTGCAGAAAGGTCAAAGTGGGGAGGAGAAAGGGACTTTATGTAGTAAGGGTTCCGTGGCTAAAGTGCACTTACATACCGTTAGCGATATACTGTGATACAAAAACGGCAAATAAACATCTTTGTTTACACATTACCTGGTGTCACAATCAGAGTAACATCAAAGCAGATATTCCACATACAAACGCTACTTATTTTACTGGACAATACATCATTAATTAAGCAAGATAATTCATGAAAAACTAGTAACATCAAAGCAGACATTCCACATACAAACGGTAGTTACTTTAGTGGACAATACATCATTAATTAAGCAAGATAATTCATGAAAAACTAGAAAAAGTCCGTGCTTACCATAGTTAGAGAACCCATATGTACGCATAGCGTGCTGTAAATTGTCATAGAAATACCAAGGATGAAAGCTGGAACGAAGTGTTAAGATTTCATCAACAACGTGTGCGAGAATCCCAGTTGCATTATTCATAGAAAGGCGGTAGTTTCATGTCTCCGTAATTTACGGTATGCCGTGAGAAATTGAGGTTACAAGCTTTTGGCTCTGTGCCAAAAAATCATTAGTGGCTTGTGCTGTTCTATTTCAACACAGTGATACAACCGATACCTGTGTATCACTGTAATAAACGTGTTAAACGAAGAAGCAGCTTTTCGTTCACGATCACCTACAGTTGTCTTGACAATCTTCACGCTACTATTCATATACACTATTAATGAGAACTAACAGTCAATAACGCCAAGGAAAGCATAGTCCCTGCCGGTGGCAAGTTATCTTTTCGTCCACATTTCTTTGTTCACATTTACATTACAATTACTTCTAATAACATCCCCTATACTTTCCTTGTCATCATTGACTGTTAGTTCTCATTAATATTGACTAACAAAGAAAAGGAGCCCATAAATTTACACTTCCTTCCTTTATTGATATACACTGGCCAACAGTTGTTCAAAAAGGAGTGGTGATGTTTACTGCAGCAAGAATGTTCGTTAAATTGTCGATCACTTGAAACCTTCAACTTATTTTTGCACTTTTCTCGCTCGAATATTTCACAATACTGGTGCGCTGGGTTGATGCGTCTGACAAGAGCATGAAGTTGGCCATGTTGGTAATGCATAACTGATCACGTACCGCAGAAATTTGACACAGGACAAGAGCAGGGCCCAAGACGAGCGCTCGTCTTCGTCTCTTCTCTTGTCCTGCGTCAAATATTTGTGCTACGTGATCAGTGTTGATACGTCTGTATACTCCCGATTGCAGTTCTCTCTTTACTGCCTTGGAAATTCATATTTTTCACCACCTACAAGATCCCGCAGTGACGCGCCTTTCTTTTTCTTTCTTTTTCTCATCACTGGTTTCCTTGTATCCCGGAAAAATCTTGTACAACCTTTCGAAGTTTGCTTTGAAGTCGCTGAGCAATAACCGCGCTGACATCGCAACACAAAAAAGGTCATGTTTTGACTTCATGCTAGATCAACATTAAATATAACTTTCTTAGATAAGGGCAACATATTGTTGAAGCTCCATTGTACGTTACAAGCGCTTTAGCAGTACACGTTCACACATGCATCATCCTAAGCGGCATTGATTAGGCGCTGCGTCGCTCCTAGCGAGTATCTGCCTCCTCACCCCTCACCTGTTCCACGTGTAATCCACAGCACATGGAGTTCAGCCTTCTTGTAGTGATGGGCAATTACATCCACAAATAGGATAGCCGCTTGGGAATTCACTGTAGATGATACTGTGCTGACAGATGGTGAAACCAATAGCAAGCAATGGAAAATGGTTAAGACCTCATGCAAAAAAAAAGTCCCAGTTGCACCGCAAGGGCGAAGCAGTGAATGTGATAGCAACGACTTGGAATGTTATACGAAGAATGGTTGCTAGCTCACTCCCTTAGCAAACGCGACCGCTGCAGCGACGAGAACACAACACGTGCAAAGCTACGAGCTATTTGTTGACCCCTTCTAGAGATAAGTGCGCCACGATAAGAGAGCACGCCCTATCAGAGAAAGATTTCCTCACGGACGAGCACAGCCCCTCCTCCGCCTCCTACCTCATCCGCCGCCGCGGGGGAAGGGGGGGGGCGGGCAATAGTCCTTCACCGCTCCATGAGGCGCTTTGAGCCATCTCACGGGTAAGTAAACAAGCCTCTGCGATGCTCAAGCGGCCCAGATATGCGCGTACCGCCAACCGTAAGGGGTGTCTATAACTGCGGTGAAAGCAGCGCGGAAAAGGGGATGAAGGGAAAGGTTCAAACAACACACGCGCATGTCTGGTTTGGTCCTT
>JALIZH010028571.1:0-18914 GCA_030522465.1 Rhipicephalus appendiculatus | reverse complement strand
AGAGGGGATGACGCGCATGCGCAGTGGGGGTGTGGACGCCGCCGGCAAAGATGCCTAGAGGAGACAGGGGGGAGCGTAGGAGAGGAGAAAGGGGGGGAGCGTAGGAGGGGAGAGAGGGAGGGGACGCGCATGCGCAGTTGGTGTGTGGCCTCCGCGGGGAGGGATGCCTAGATGAGAGAGAGGTGGAGAGGAGGTTTTTTATTTTTATTGTTTTTAATGGGTTGGCGCATGCGCAGTGAGGGTGTGGCCTCCGCGGGGAGGGGATGCCTAGAGGAGAGTGAGGTGGAGAGGAGGTTTTTTATTTTTATTTTTTTTAATGGGTTGGCGCATGCACAGTGGGGGGTGTGGACGGACGTACACCGGACGGACGGACGGACGGACGGACACCGGACGGACGGACGGACGGACGGACAGATGGATCGACGGACGGACGGACGGACGGACAGACGGACGGATGGACGGATGGACCCCGGACGGACGGACGGACAGACAGACGAACGGACGGACTGACAGACACCGGACGGACGGATGGACGGACGGACGCACATCGGACGGACGGACACCGGACGGACGGACAGACGGACGGACGGACGGACGGACGGACACCGGACGGACGTGAGCATGAGGCATTAAAGGCTTTCGCCTTAATACTGTGTTTAACAAAGCAAACGAGCCCTTAAGTTTACAATTCTTTCCTTCATTCATAACGAGGGTCTCGTTCTGGCAGACTTGATGCCTTCAGGTGGTATGCGAGGGATTATTAGTCAGCTGCCCGCTCGTAATAAGATCACGTACTACGTGACGCCTACGGGCAAAAAAGAGTGTGCCACACTTGCCGTAAATGCAACAGGCGGCGCTGACTGACGCTCCCACGTTTAAGTACACATATATACCCTATAAAGTGGAAGGGGGGATGACCGCCACCGTAGCTCAGTGGTAGAGCATCGGACGCGTTGTTCGAAGGTCGCAGGTTCGGTCCCTGCCGGTGGCAAGTTATCTTTTCGTCCACTTTCCTTTCTTCACATTTACGTTACAATTACTTCTAATAACTTCCCCTATGCTTTCCCTGGCATCTTTGTCTGTTAGTTCTCATTAATACTGTGTTTAACAAAGCAAACGAGCCCTTAAGTTTACAATTCTTTCCTTCATTCATAGCGAGGGTCTGGTTCTGGCAGACTTGATGCCTTCAGGTGGTATGCGAGAGATTATTAGTCAGCTGCCCGCTCGTAATAAGATCACGTACTACGTGACGCCTACAGGCAAAAAAGAGAGTTCCACACTCGCCGTAATGGCAACAGGCGGCGCTGACTGACGCTCCCACGTTTAAGTACACATATATACCCTATAAAGTGGACGGGGGGATGACCGCCACCGTAGCTCAGTGGTAGAGCATCGGACGCGTTATTCGAAGGTCGCAGGTTCGGTCCCTGCCGGTGCCAAGTTATCTATTCGTCCACTTTCCTTTCTTCACATTTACGCTACAATTACTTCTAATAACTTCCCCTATACTTTCTTTGGCATCTTTGTCTGTTAGTTCTCATTAATGCTGTGTTTATCAAAGCAAACGAGCCCTTAATTTTACAATTTTTTCCTTCATTCTACACACACAAACACACACACACACACACACACACACATATATATATATATATATATATATATATATATATATATATATATATATATATATATATATGTATGTATATATATAGTGGGAAAAGAATTAGGCGGACCCCTTTACAATGAGGACGAAGAAAGAAAATACGGCTTTCGCTGCTTTGGCACTGTATATTTTCACTAACGTTTCGTCTGGTCCACCAGACGAAACGTTGCACCCGTGGTGTCTATTTCTTCTGGACTGGGTTTATGTTGCGCAAAAAACAGTCATGAGAGAGAGACCAGACATTTCATTTGCACTCTTTATGTGATCTTTCATATACAGAGATAGAATATGGTTTGGAGCGTTTAATAGCATTATACAAAAAGTACAGTCACCTTTACGTAGCACACACTGAGACAACCAGAGATATATGTGTTATGCATGTCATAGTATTAATAGCAACACCTTTTATACATTACCCAGGGCCCACACAAATTTATGCATGAATACAATATGCCAATGGCGGCCTCCGCAGTAGTATAGGTTTCATTCAGTGAAATTTCGTTAACGTCTAGGAGCTGCGCATGAATAATTGTTTTTTTTATGTAGGTAGCAGTGACTGCACCTTTTCTTTTCCGTAATTAGTAAGCTACTACACTTTCTTGCACATATTTAGGTTTCCGTATCGTATATTTTGGCTTATTTGCTCCTAGTAATAGTGTTTCTAGTGCATTGATGGTATTAAAATTATTAGATTACTATTATATTTAGCTTCACAACCACAAGCTTTGTTTTTTTTAAGTAAGAATGTGTAGTGTGGGGGGCGTCGTACATTTTTTTCATTCATGGCATTTGTATTTGCAAGATTGATTGGTGAGCCCTTCGGTCCCTCCAAGTACATATGCCTCTGAAAACTGTGTAAGGACAAATTTCCTTTGAAGAAATGTGGGTCATTATAACGTTAAACTCCCCCCGCATTGTTTTCATGCGCATTGGTCGTGAGCTGTATACGATTGGTTGAAATTTTCTCGGTCATGCACATAGCACCTGCTCGTGACGCGATCCAACAAATGACCCCAATATGATCCATCACGTAATGACCACTCATGCACGACTACATAAAAAATGAGAGAATACACTATTTTTAATACGGCATATTTTTTACCATCGGATCTTCGCCATTCGTCAAAAATTTTCGTTGTGCCATAAGATTGCGTGCTCGCTACGCGACGTCACAAATCTGTGAAATCTGGCGCTGTTAAAATGACGTGTGCACACAAAACAGCGCGTTACTATGCTCAACAATAAACTAGCCGGACAATGTCTCATTCTGAGTGTAATCCAAGAAGGCTGGCCGCCGATCACATTGACAATGACTATTTTAGCAGCTTGCGAGACGGATTCATATGAGCATAATAGATATATTGAGTTGTAGTATAACGATGTTGAGCTGTTTGGGCGCGTGTTCAACTCTTTGAAGTCATCCTTGATGAGAGAGAGAGGGAGGAAAAGAAATAAACAGCGCTGCTCGTGCGTTCTTCTTTACTGCCCGAGTTGTATTTTGTCCTGTACAAGTCAATTCGAGATAACTCAAGACCAACTAGCCCGGCTGTCAATTCAGTCTCTTTAGTACAGAAAACCCTGGACCTTGAACATTTCCCTGGTCCGGTAGATCATGTTGCGGGAGAAGCATGAAAGTGGCGCCTTCCGATGTACTGGAGTCCATTGCCTTATTCCTCGCTTTGTTCCAAGCCGACGCTATCGCCGCAAGCTGCTATATGATAAGCAAGGCGAACAGATTAATCGGAAACTAAAGGGGGGACTTTATTTAGCTCCCCCCAATGTGGCCCAACTAAAAAAACTCAACGCTTCTGCCCACTCATCGAATGAGTAAACTTGATATAGAGCAGCGGTTATTCCTTTCCTTTCCGATTAAAGAATATTCCTTTGTTGAAACAAGAAGAGCGTTTGATCGGTCCTTAACATGTTTACTGGTTGCTGCGCGTGTTTGCGCTGACGATTATGTAAATTTCAGGCCAGGCAGAGCAGAATAAAGTCATGACAAAATGTTCTAACGTTATAGAGACCCTACCTTTTCTGCAATGCTGTAGCGCACAGTGCGCAAGCGTCGCACAGGCGGACGGCACTTCAGGTAACCTACAGTGCGTGGTCGCGATACAAGGAAGACAATCTCCACAGCATAAGCGTAAGACAAATTTCATTATATAATACACAGAACATGTCGAATTGTTTCTTCGTCGCCGCAATGTTCACAGGCGGCGGTGTCGGCCATGCCTATACAGAACGCATACGCCTGGGTAAACATAACGCCGAGCCATAATCTACACAGGACGGTAGCGTCACCTCGACTGTCCGGAATATTCCACACAGAGACAAGCTCTTTGTCAGGCCTTCAACAAGATCGACGACCAGCCCCTATCTGAAGAAAGACTATTACGTCATCGTTCACGAAGTGTGCCTCTTGCACAGCGCTTTGTTTACTGGGTGACAGTTTTTGCTGATTTTTCATGTTCCTGGCCTAGTCATCCGTATTTTATTGGGCCACGCTGGAAGTAGACTCGCCTGCGAACCCTCCAGGCATGCCGCCGCCCTCGGCGGCCACCTCGAGGAAACGGAACAGTGAAGTCAGCGACGCCGACAGTGAGTCCACCGAACTGTATTCGGCGAGCAGTGACGATTCCGACGATGACTTCACCCCTGTTTACCGTCGTAAGCCAAAACGAAGATCTCTGGGTGCTTCACCACCCTCAACCGCATCTACTGTGAAGCAGAAGGTGACTTCGAATAACTACACCGTGATATTTGTGCCAGTCTCGCCATCGGACAACCTGAGGCACCTGAATCGACAGACCATCTCGAGAAAACTCGAGTCTTTGGCGCCGAACGAAATAAAGGATGTACGAGTCAACCCCCGCAAGAATGTCTTGGCCGTCGACGTGATACACGAGCCATCTCTTCTATCTCTGACCTGCATCACAGACCTCGATGGTATCAAGGTAAAACCTCATATTCCACTGAACAAGGACATGGTGGTTGGTGTAATATACGATGTTGACATCACCATTCCTTGTGCCGACCTTCCGAAGCTGATCAATGCAGCGAGTGACCACACCAACATCGTTCAAGTATCCCGCTTGGGAAAGTCGCGCTGCGTGAAGATTATCTTCAGAGGCGACACTTTGCCATCCCACGTGAAGGTAGGACACTTTCGACACGTGGTTCGTCCGTTTACACCAAAACCACTACAATGCCACAAGTGTCAGAAAATGGGTCACGTTAGCGGAGTTTGCAGGAACGTGGTGGTTTGCCCCCGATGTGGAGAGCACCACAATGCTGAATTCTGCCGAGCAACTACCCTAACGTGTCCCAACTGCCACGGATCACATGAAGCTTCATCAAGAGACTGTCTGTCAGTGATGAAAGAATGGAGAGTAATAAAACAGATGGTAAGGGATGGCTCGACACACAAAGAAGCCGCTGATATTGTCAGAAAGCGACAACGACGTTCCCGTCACCGACGAAGGTCTAGGAATGCCGCTGCCCAAGCTGGACCCTCACCGCGATGTCATAATCCAGCGGACCACCAGACGTCTCTTTCCCGACAGCTACCACCACTGCCGCCGCCACCACCACCTCCACCAGCCAACGCTTTACGTTCGGAGAGTCAAAACGACGCGGAAGGGATGAAGGCGGCGGCGGATGTCGAGTGGCCACCACTGCGCGTCCACAGAGAGACGACACAAGATTCTGCTAATGACCTCCGCGACAAAGACCTACGTGTCATTGCCGTGTTGAGGTCATTGATAAGCACAATGCGAACACTCCTCACCGGATTGACAACCCCATCAGTTCGAAGCGCACTGCAAGTTCTGGATACCTTGGAGCCAGTCCTTGCAAGCCTTCGTTAACATCATGGACTGCAGCCTACTTCGTCTACGACAGTCGAAGGCACTCGTACTCTGTGACAGTTGCGCCACGCACGCTGCTATGCGTGCAAGCGTATTACTTCTCCTCTCTTTCCTTCTTCCCTCCTCTGTTCTTTTCCTCCCTGTCCCCCCCTTCCCCCGTGTAGGGTAGCCAACCGGGTGCAACCTGGTTAACCTCCCTGCCTTTCCTTTGTTTTTTCTCTCTCTCTCTCTACGTCATCGTTCAGACCTAACATCGCAGACGAAGGCCTTACAAGCACTAATAGGCTTCCTGCGATCTACTGGCCTATCAGATCGACTCTAAGCGGAACGTTCTCGTGTTTTTGTGTGCGGCTGCGTTTTTTTTTCTCTCTCTCTCAACCCCCTGTTCCCCAACCCCAGTGCAGGGTAGCATACCAGATACTACCTTCTGGTTAACCTCCCTGCCTTCCTCTTCTCTTTATCTCTCTCTCTCTCATTATATAATTAAATGATTGCTGTGTAGAAGTAAAACTTCTCTGTTGATGGTTTCTCAGTGTGCAGCCGAAAGTGACCGTTGTCAAAAGTGGGGGGGCTCGGCCCCCCTAACTTTCTTGGTGGGGAGGCTGGCGCCCCCCTTGCCCCCCCCCCCCCCCGGTAGATACGCCTATGCCTGCAACGAGTTCTCTCTCTTACTCTCTGTGTCTGCGTCTTACACTCCGTCCTCCTCCCCAAGTATATGATAGCATACTAAAAGAACAATTAATTCATTTGAATTTCTATTTATTTTAAATTCTGTCTTTCCTTCTCCACACCTAAGACTGCATAACTTGAGCATGATTGTGAAACAAAGTTCTGATAAAATACACGGCTAATCCCTTCCACCATAGAAATTGGTATAACACAAAAGGGAACCGTATATTCACAGGAGTTCAGTTGATTGTTTATTTCTCATAGATGCCTCAGAGCTTACACAATGCAATGTCTACCGGTCGTTTGGCCGCTATAGCACCGTTTAGCGCGGATGCACCAAACTTGATGCCTCGTGCCACATCTCTATCCCGATGACTAAAGTACAGGATCATGATTTAGTCTTGGCTGGAAATAGTTAACATACACCTGAGCACACCATGTGTTGAATACCCCGGAATGACGGCATCAACAAGCACGTAATACATGCTGGTACTTGATATGGACTTACTCAAAGCGTCGTGGTTTGACGAGAGAAACGCCAAGGTGTGCGCTCCACAGTAATGGGGAAACCTAAGCCCGTGCTCATGCATATAACCCCACAACGCTTCAGGAACGCAAGAGGCCAGAGTTCGTAGCTTTAGCCGTGAACGCAGCAAGGCGTTCCGCTTCCCGCTGGGTGTCTCTCTGCACCAAATCACTCAATTCACGACATTAACCCGTCTACGCCATTGCCTTTCTGTATCCGCTTATTGCACCAGTTTTATTAATGGGTGTCGCGGAAGCCCAATAACCGACCGTGGAGGTTTCCTACAATCATGCACCGGAAACTAATGAAGCGCTCCCTGTTGGCGATCCTTAATGTAATAGTGCACTACTTCACTTCACCATCCCACAGCGCGACAACCCTCCCGTCCAAGTAAAATCGCAGGGGTGAGAAATACAAGGTGCGTTTGGGAGGTCTCGTGCATGTACGTCGGCAGCACATCGTGTAGGGCTCCCGGCACATACCGTCGCGGCCTGACAGGGCGCAGGTTCGACTTGCGGTAATCGAAATCATTGAAAACATTTTTTGGACGTTTTTCCTTCTCAATTATTCGCGCGCATTTTACGACGCCATTCCGTGAGGAAAGGTACGAGAGTGGAGCTGTTTGGACTCTTCCATGAAGAACTTTCGTGTTAATACGGCAGACGACTAAAAGGTTTTTTGTAGTTTTCATGGGAGAGCAGTGAGCCGTCCCTAATAGTGAAAAGCGAAGAGCGCCACAGACATTTGTCAGTGGAGCCTTGCTTAGACAGAAATGTGCGACGATTAAGAGTATATTGTACTGTACAATTGGAGAGCGGTAAGTTTTCCCGACCACGCGACTTTTACAAGAAGCGACACAGGGAAGTTTATTGCGTACTTGTAACGGCAGTTCAGGTGACTTTAACTGCACTGGGTTATAAAATGACTTCCGCGGGACATAAAAACAAGAGAACATAGGTACAATAGAACTGCGATGATAACACAGATCACTAATCACTGAAAAATAAAGAAAAAAGGAACACAAAAACTCACTAAGTTTGCATAGAATCACATATCATTGGGGAAGAAAAGCAACATTAGGACTCAGACCATGCCTTGGGCCGGTTCATATGATACGCGACTCATTTTTTCCCCGTGCCAGTCGCTTTCAAAACGGCAGTAGAGGAAATTCAATATTCCCCTTCCTCACGCCGAAAAATCGTGTATTCCACCTTCTGAAGAAGGCTTCTTCACCTTGCGCTTCTATATGTTCGGTGAGGTAGCGAATCATGATGGCATCATTATGTAGCGCTATCGTTGGAGCCAATCAAGTACGCGGCGCCTAGATTAACTCATCCAGCAAAGCCTCCGTGATCGATCTGGTGATTTTGCAGAGTTCTGCTGCCTATCAAATAGCTTTGTTCAAATCCTAAACAATAAAAAAGTGCATAAATAAAGAAATGAAGTTTTCATTTCATCCTTTAACCAAACGGCGGCAAGATATGAACATGCTTGCAATACTGCCGCTTAATTGTCTGCTACAAGTTCCTCACCAAGCATGGGGCAGATTCGAACAACAGAAGCGCTGATAGCCATTGGAGTGAATAAAAAAAACATGGGTCATCTCTACGTCATACAAATCGGTATAGCCCAAAACTGAAACATGTCTTCAAAGAAGTTGTTTGTGGTGTATTCATGTAGGAAAGCTTGTACAATGCCTACTGGTGTTTGGTAGATACAGCACCGCGTCTTGTGTATGCACCCATGTAGACGCCTGGTGGCACAACTTAGTCCCGGCGACTAGCGCCTATGATCATGATTTAAGCATTGTGGTAGCTGCAGTTGTTAACATACACTTGTACAGCGCAAATGGTGAATCCCGCACAACGGTGGCATCAGCCAGTACATATAAACACTCGTGCTCGATATGCACTTTTTCAAAGCGTCGTGAAACGGGAATAGAAACGAGAGGCGCGTCCTGGCTCTCCTCTAGGCTGGACGTGGTTTCTCACAGGGCGAGCGGTGAACGCGGCGCGACAGCCAGGTGAGCGTAGGAGAGTTTTTTTTTAACACGAAAGTGTTTTATGCCGGGGTCCACCAAGAGTTCTCTGACGTACTTCCGTCACGGATATGACGTTGTTAAAAATTTACATAAAGAGAATATAAATAAATAAACCAGAAGAAAAGGTTTTCGCAAATTCGGGAGGCCTGGGAATCAAACCCACGACCTATCGGTCCGCGGCGACAGAAACCGGGCGCTTAGCCAACTGTGTCATCGGCGCACACGGGAAACGTACTTCAGACGCGCCTTATATATCTCACACTCCTTCTCTCTGTACCTGCGCTCTTGGTTTGTCGGGGGCGGTGCCGCCGCCTACGAGCGGAAAAAGAAGTACTGCATTACGACACTAACGAGCACCGACAGAGAACGCTTAGGCAGGGCGCCTCGATGAGAGCATTCGAATGGACGCTGGCATCAGGGCGTCCTACTAACGCCACCTAGGAAGCGTTGGCACTACTCAGCACAGCGGAGCGTAGCCTCCACAATTAGCTCCGACAACGTTTCTGGAGCTAACCTCGGAGGCCACGAGCGATTTGACTCACTCAGTGACGACGCAGTTACGTGCTTTGTCTTTCGCGTTGTGCTAGCGTGAGCAGCTTCCATGTGCACCAACGGTGTTTATTCGCCGTCTACTGATACTAGTACGAGGGGCACTGACTACGAGAACTACTACGTGAAGCGGCATCGAAAGATAGCGGCGTCGACGGGCGAATGTCGCGCCAGCGAGTTGGGCTGTATGACAAACGTAAATAAGAGCATATGTCATAAAAATCTTGACATGCAGGGCATAAACGGCATCATTGTCTTGCCACGGTCTTGGCGCTCTTGCAGCGGTTTCGTTAACTTTATACACTATACCAAAATGTGTATGCCCATGCAAGAGTGTATGACGAACATAATTTTGACAGTGACACGTCTTAAGGGGCAAATAATGACACGCATGTCATGTAAAGCATGATTTACATGTCATTGTCTCGGGGCGCTCGCGCCGGTTAATTTAATGGATATGAAACAAACTTGGTACTCCGTGACGTGACTGTATCACGAATATAAATGACAGGTGGTAACATGAAAATCATCAAATGCATGCCATGTACGCCATGACTTACAGGCCACGCTCATGATGAGCTCGCGGTTGTTGCAAACCGCTTGATATACACCAAAAGTGGTTTTGCGCAACATCACTATGACGAACATATATAACAGGTGGTAATAAGAAAATAATGACTTGCATGTCATGCATAGCATGATTCTATGCCATGCTCATGGGGAGCTCGAGGTCATTTTCCCTCGCTTGATATACACCAAAATCGGTGTTCTGTGATGTGATCGTATGACGAACATATATGACATGTGGTTACAGGAAAATAATGATTTCATGTCATGCATAACATGATTTACATGTCATGCTCATGGTGAGATCATGGTCGTTTCGCTCACTTTATCTACACCAAAGCTTGTATTGCTCGACGTGTCTGTATGACGAACATATATGACAGCTGATAACATGAATGTAATGACAAGCATGTCATGTGCGCCATGCCTGATGCGCCACGCTCATGGTGAGCTCGTGGCCATTTCGCTCACTTGATATACACCAAAATTGGTGTTGCGTGATGTGACTGTAACGAACATATATAACAGGTGGCAATAAGAAAATAATGACTTGCAGGTCACGCATAGCATGATTTACATGCCACGCTCATGTTGAGCTCAAGGTCGTTTCGCATGCTTGATATGCACCAAAATTGGTGTTGTGTCATGTGACTGCATGGCGAACATATATTACAGGTGGCAACATGAAAATAATGACTTTCAGGTCACGCATGATATGATTTACATGCCACGCTCATGGTGAGCTCGCGGCCATTTCTTGCTCGATTGCATGCCACATTCATGGTGATCTCCGCGCCATTTCGCTACATTGATAAACACAAAAACTGGATATGCGCGACGCGACTGTATGATAGGTGGTAACATGAAGATATTGACATACATGTCATGTGCGATGTGACTTACATGTATGCCCCTCCTTGCTGGACTGCTTCGCATTACAACGATTGCCCCGGTACGCGGGATCTGCAGTTTTTTTTGTGTGTGTTTTTTTTGCCATGTGATCGTGTACATTTTTTCTACGCTTTCTTGACGGAAATACGTCACTGAAGTCTTGGTGGACCCTGGCATAAAAGACGATCGTGTTAAACTATGATGATGGCGCATTGGGTCAAGCGCCCGCCGGCTATTGATGTGGACCGTGAGGTCGTGTGTTCGATTCCTGTCAACAGGACTTTTTCTTTGTCATCTGATTGCGTTCATTTTGCCCATGTAATTCCGCTACGCAAATACGTCATGAAATTGTTGGTGGCACCCCGGCATAAAGCACTTTCATATTAAAATATTAATGAGAACTAAAGACAATGATGCCAAGGAGAGTACAGGGGATGTTATGGTGTAGCGGAAGTACCGGGGAACGCGTTATTCGAAGCTCGCAGGTTCGTTCGGCTTTTGCCAGCGGCAAGCTATCTCTTCGTCCCCTTTTCTGCCTTCACATTTACATTACAATTACTGCTAATAACAACCCCTATACTTTACTTGGCGTCATTGTCTGGTAGTTTTCATTTAATACTGCGTTTAACAAAAGGAAAAACAAGCCCTTAAATTTACACTTCTTTCCTTCATTCATAAGGAGCGTCTCGTTCTGGCAGACTTGTTGCCCTTCATGTAGTATGCGAGGGATTATTGTTCAGCTGCCAGCTCGTAATAAGATCACCTGGTACATGACGCGAACAGACAGAACAACTGTTCCACACTCGCCGTCATGGCTACTAGCGGCACTGACTAACACTCCCAGGTTTAAATGCATATATATATACCCCATTAAGGTGACGGGTGATAACTGCCGCTGTAGCTCAGTTGGCAGAGCATTGGACGCGTTATCCCAAAGTCGCAGGCTCCGTCCCTGCCAGCCGCAAGTTATCTTTTCGTCCACTTTTCTTTCTTGGCATTTACATTACAATTCCTAATCATAACATCCCCTATACTTTCTTTGGCATCATTGTCTGTTAGTTCTGAGTAATATTGTGTCTAAACAAAGAAACAATGAGCCTTAAATTTCCGCTCGTTTCTTTCGTGTTAAAAGTCACGGACGAAAGAGATGAAGACACACCCGGCCTAGTGTTCCGTGTCTGACCCCTGTCTTTCGTATTATTAATTTTTTTTTGCGCAACCATACTAAAGTACTGGTTGACAAACTTGCTCAATGCTACTATCAATAAGGAGCGCTTGAACCCGCAAGTGCAGGTGCTGTGCATTGAGCCCTTTTCGACAGTCCCTATGCACCTTGTATTATTTTCGGCGTCACTTCATACACTAATTGTTACTGCGGGTCTTGCGAGAAAGTTCGCGGCTCTATCCCCTCGCTTCAATATATTCCACGAACTTCGAATGCCTAATTTTATTGGAAGCGGCCAGGGTAATGAAATGCAGGTTTTTGGGTGTTCCTTGTTCAGCATAATGAGATGTAGGGCTGGTTATCTATGTGAATGTTGGAACAACTTTTTTAACTTACGTGTACCACAAGAACTTTTCTTCAGCACAGTCTAATACGCATGGAAAAGGTAGGCTTTAACAGCTCCGAATCTGTCAAACACAGCAAAAAGGAGTTGATTTTCGACGTAGGCTTTACGCATTCTAGTAAGCATAAACTGGTCTCTTTAGAACCGGTGCATATAAGCAGAACGAGGTCTTGGAACAAGATCCGTCCGAACCTTTTTTCTCGCCTCTGGCCTTTCAACTTTCATCTGATGGAAACTTCTTTTTTTCAGCTTAGTTTAGCGTGTGGGGCCTATGGAGGACCGTCGTTATGCAAAGGCCGAATTATGGTTTGTGTGCGGAAGTTGCACGGACACCGAATTATATATACAGCTCTCTTATGTTCGTCCAACATACAGTAGACATGGCACGAGGCCGTGATAATAGTAATGCATGGCTTAGTTATTTTCGTAGCTCTAGCTTTTTGCAACACCACTGCAGTCCTAGTCGTTCCACTTGTGTTCTAAATACGAAAAGGCTTGCTGTCTCTCAAGGCCCAAAGTTTCACATGACCTTTTCCATATGTTTATATTTTCACTCCCCCCTTGGAATAAAAAAAACTGCACTCATATAAAAAAAATGCGAAATATCCGCGCTGTTGATTTCATTCAAAGAAAAAGCCAAGACAAGAATACAAAAGGGGGCACTACGTGGACATTACTTCAATAAGAATAATAGAAAGGCTTGTTTCCTTGCACGCGGCTAGCGTACCACACAAATATCAATGGTCGCAGAACTCATTCCACCGTCCGTTATCCTTGATGCCGTGTGTCGTCTTCGTTCTCATTGAATGCGTAAACATGAGTGGCAATCTTGGAGAGGACGACATCAAAGAGCAATGCCTTTTGAGGCCCGCACTCCTTTTGTCCCAGAAAACGCTTCCGCAAGGAGCATCACATTTTCCTTTCAATTGCATGCTCCTTCGGTGCGGATCCTTGCAGCTCATATAGAGGCCACTCGGCCATTTCAATGCTAGATGGCTTGCGCGTCTTTGATGACGAAGGGCAGTTGCGATTTTCTTGCCATTTATCATTCTTCTAATCTTATTTACAGCCCTCGTGTTTTTTATGTTCTCCTTACTCAGAATTTTTTTGTAACCTGTAGGAAGTTACCGGTAACGCGAAGAAAACTAAATTCGCGTTTTTGTTGCGTAAGTGCACCCAGGATTCTTTTAAATGAAATAAATATTTTTGCGTCTTTAGATTTTACTTCAGTGGAAATAAAGCGCCCTTTCCATGGCGATATTTTCGACGTTCGCTAAATCGGTCAGCCTATTATTGAATATTGCATATTTGAGTCTATTTACAGTATAAACAAAGGCGTTTTAGTACAAATGTCTTAGCATAGGCATTATCTCATCACTGTGCAAGTGCGGTATATGCAATACATGCAATTATTCATACAAACACAACTGGTCCATTTCTTTTTTATCATCATTCATGAACACAAGCAATGCAGCGCATATTATAGTCAATTCTTCAACGTCCAAACTATGCACATATTTCAATTCCCTCGTTCCATCTGTTCTGTCGATTTGCGGGAAGTACCATTGAAGGGGTTAGGATGCCTCCATCCCATTCAGAAAGGGAAGAGGTTTAACCCTTCCCGCAGGAAACAATTTTCTTTTCAGCGCACCAAAATTGTTTCGTAGGGGATCGACTGGCTTGACAGAAGAAAACACACTTAAGCGAATACTTTTCCTGGTACGCTCAAATGGCAGTACCATTCAAAAGGACAAGATAAACTAATGCCACGCAATTCCGTCGAGTCCCACATTGTGGGAATCGATTTCATGCGAAGCACTCATGGAAATGTCGGCTATGCGAATTCTTTCTTTTTTTTTGCCATTTGATACAGGCATGACACGGTTGATCGGTGTTTGCGTAAATTTAGTAGTTTTGGCGTATCGAGGACTTGCCTGGAACGTCGAGAACACTCACGTATAAAGGTTAGCGTATTGTAAGACGCAATGTCGGTACTTAGGTTAGCGCACAGAAGTGAGTTTTATCGAACGATCCTACATGATACAATACGAAGATGTGCACTTAAGGGGAATCTGGTACACTTTATAAGAATAACTTTGGAGCATGTGAGGACAGTTTGATACCTGGTGAACTCGAAAAATCATGTGAAAGTTTTCTCAAAAGTGAACGGAAACACAACTTTTGCCAATAATAGAGGCTGTGACCGCTAGGCTTCTTTATATGCAGAGCGAACGCGGTAACGTCTTCCTCGGTATGCCGCGTTATCTCCAACAGCAGCACTGCTGAAGCGTGGTCTCCTCGATTAGCTTCGGCAAAGGCACGTCACGAATTAGTCACGGAGGCCATGGTTGTAAATACGAGAGACGCTCGTTGACACTGCGCTCGGCTGTTTATCGTTATTCCAGATATCGGAATCCAGCTGCAGAACATTTCAGCTTCACTATATTGTGCTTACTTGAACCCTCGGAACATAAACAGTGCTTTCGCAGTTCGGACCAGTGAGCGACGAGAACTTTGCGTCAGAGTGCAGCACGGATCCGCCAAATGAACCGAAGATGACGTAGGTTTCCAAGCCTACACTTACGGCGCACTCACGTGGGCGGAGCAAGACAAACTTTCCTTTCGCGTATTCAGCACGAAGTTTTACCGCACGAAATTAGAGCACGAAGTTTTATGGACCTATTAAACCTGTTCCGCTTGGCCTTTAACAATAGCGGTAGTTGGTGTATTCATGTGGCTTCGAGAAACGCTTGACCTATTGCTTGCTGAGCCATAGGTGTAACCTATGTTCTGTTTATAAGATGTTTATAAAAGCGGACAGCCAACACTAAGGCGCAGTTGACATGGCCCCTACGTGAAGACTGTTTAGGGTCATTTTCCGAAGCAGCTTGAAGGGCTGGCGGGGATATGTGGTAGAATACTTCAGTGCCACGCAGAATACCTGGCTTCTGTCACGGCTACAACCATGATTTTACCTGCGGGGCAGTTTAAAAAGCCGTCTAATGGTCGTCTTCTCCGCCTCGGTGGAACAGTGGCCACGGTGCTCGGGTACAGACCCGAAGGTCACGGGTTCGATCCCTGGCCGCGGCGGTCGCATTTCGGTGGAGGCCAAATGGTAGATGCCCGTGTACTGTGCGATTTCAGTGCACGTTAAATAATACCAGACGGTCAAAATTTCAGTAGCCCTCCACTACGGCGTTATTAACCCCAGATGTTATTATCAGTCGTCATCTTAAGTCTCGCGTTGATGTTATGCAGGTCGCACGTTTGATACACATAAGGCGTGCCTGTAGAATACAGAATAGCCTCTATATCTGGAACGCCAGCATCGCCGAAGGGTTGATTCGTCTGCCCGAGTAAGTGAAGGGACAGCAAGGTGCCAGCTTCGGAAGTTAGACGTGCCGCACTCGGAGCAGCAAAAAACCGCCAGGCCTGCGCGGAACGCGCAGCACAGTCACAGCGAAAGCTGGGAGAGCACCATTTCTAAAACCCGTTGCAATCTATCTTGGGGCTACTAATACAAGTACGCTTGCAAGGTACCCACTACTCCATTAATTGAATTCGGTGGCTGATGACGACGAAGAATTATGGCTGAGCCCTTTGTAATGGGTTGGAAGCATTCAACGACCCCCTCGTAATGCAATTCATATTGTGTGACGCCTGGTTACACAAATGGCATTCTGTGACGCCTGGTTGTCGTTTCACTCTTGTGCCACGTTATATTGCGCATGTTAACGCGGTTCGTTCCCGACATAATGCTTGCATAGGGTTTTTGTGCGCCCGGTTATCGAGCACAGGCATGGCTCAGTGGTAGAACACTGGGCTGGCACGGAGTTCGAACCCCGTTCCATCCTGAACATTTTTTTCTTAAAGTTTTTTTTTTTCTTATTTCGTGCGATAGCGGTTACGGACACCCGCGGCGGCGGCGGCGGCGGCGGCGGACAACTACGGCACCCTTGTTGTGATCTCATAACAGCTTTCGCTGTAGAAATAGAAAAACAGCAGAAAGGAGATGATACATCAGAAAGTAAATAATCGCAAAGGAAATCTTACAGTCACAAGAAAAGGACAGAAAGGGATATAAAATGTCAGATAATCACACGAAAAGAGCTAGCAAAGCCAGAAAGACCATATGAAGGTAACAAAAGAAAACGAAAGAACAGACAAGGGCAGGCAAACACTACATAAACACAAGGAAAAAAAAAGATTAGGCGGATCCCAAGTACAACGAGAATTGATGTTATGTAAAGCATGCGGAGGTAAGGTGATTGGGTTGTAATTTTTATATTCAGCTAAACGTTACGAAAAACGCTAAACATATGCACAAATGTTGCAGCAGAGACATATTTTGGAACAGTCGCATATGTTTCATATAACCAGTTGTTTACAGTTGCATAACGACGCGAACAGAAACATTGGGTATTACCAACACCAGGAGCGGTAAGCTCATATGTAGCGCTTGTGCTTGCGAGAATCGAAGTCCTGGATAGTGCTGCGTAAACGAACTATAATGAATGGCGCGTAAGTATACAATTCACGTTAACCTGACATGACTCCTTCATCGTAGGAGTAGAAATGTAATGTTTTTAAAATTATATAGCCAGCCCTGCAAGCACAATAGACGTTTCACCAACATTACGCCTGCAAAGGGTCTTTTTCAAAAGCAGTTTCGAGACCTGACGTGGCTCTGTGGTAGAATGCTCGATTGCCCCGCAGAATGCTTGAATTCGATTTCTGCTGGGACTGTGATTTCGATTCTTTGCATTCTCGGGGTTACCGCTGCCAATGTCAGTTTTTCTTAACCCTCTCGCATTTAAATTACCTAATGTCTATCCTTGCTGTTCCTGGGTAGATGCAACTATTCAAACACCTTGTGGCTCTTACCCGCATACCTCGGCCCATCATTTATGGGTATGAGCCACATGTGTATGGAGAAATGAGTTTTACGAGGTACGCGGCGGGGTTTTCATGTTATTGAAGTCACGACCAGCCAGAGATATTTGTCAAATCCTCTTACCCTACAATATTAACTTTGGTGGACCCCGGTTAAGCAGGCGATCATGAGAGCACCCAGACGTAGGCGGCTATATCGATAGATACGTAGATAGAAACGCTCACAGTGCTCGCAGTAGGCGAAGAAATGCTTCGCATTTAACACAGGCGAACCGAAGCTCCCCATTTCGGGCAGCTTTCACTTGCACTGGGTTAAATTGGCTTTGATTTTCTTGTTTATTCTATGTATTCATTGATATTCTTGGTTCATCAACAACGCAGCGGATCTGCTGTGACACGGGCTTCTTGGCGCTATGTTGTTAACATTTACAAAGTTTGTTATATGCTGTGAATCACTTATGGCGAGTACTCGCCTTCCACGCGCCGTATTATGCGGTTGTCTACCACGCATGAATATGGGAGACGGTTACGTAACTTACACGACAGGCATGGGACGTTTTCCATCTCTTGGTATGTTAATCCTGTTTCGTCATACAGTCACCTCCCCTTACGCTAATAGATAGATATATATATATATATATATATATATATATATATATATATATATATATATATATATATATATATATATAGATAGATAGATAGATAGATAGATAGCTAGATAGATAGATAGATAGATAGATAGATAGATAGATAGATAGATAGATAGATAGATAGATAGATAGATAGATAGATAGATAGATAGATAGATAGATAGATAGATAGATAGATAGATAGATAGATAGATAGATAGATAGATAGATAGATAGATAGATAGATAGATAGATAGATAGTCAATGAGGTTTCAGTTCACTACGAAATGCTTCGCATTTAATATTCGTTTAGCATACTCTACGCGCGGCCTACAGAAACAAGGAACGTGAACAGTGAATGGTGAAGAATGGGATGCTTGATATTGCCACGTGGCCGCGACGATGAATCAGGCTCCAGCAGGACACGGAAATACAACTCTGAATTTCGGAAAAGTTATGCCCGGAAAATGAAAGGTCAGGCTAGAATCAGTTGTATAACAATATCTGGCATCTTACATTCCCAAAACCACGGTATGATTATGAAAGACGCCGTCGTGAAAGGCTCCGGAAAATTTCCGACCATCTGGTGTTCTTTAACGTGCATTGACATGACACAGTACACGGGCATCTGGCATTTCGCCTTCATTGCAATGTGAACGCCGCGGTAGGCATCGAACCCGCGATCTTCGGGTCAGCAGCTGAGTACCATAACCACCGCTCCACCCCGGGGAATACAAACAATTCAAGTTGTGCACTGATAGTCGTGAGAACAGTGTGTGCCGCCGAGTATTGTGATCTGCGGTAAAGCGCGTCAGAATTTATACATGTACCATCCAAGGTTCTACCATTACCGCAGGTGCTCGCAAAAGCTCTCAAATAAACTTGACTATTCGCGTCCTGTGCGTAATGATCACAGAATGAGCTCAAACCATGGTGAAGCTTCCCGAACATCGCCGCATGGTCTACGCCGAGCATTGATAAACGTTTTTGTGCCGTGAAACCCAAATACATCAAAATCAGACAATAAGCACGCCTGGCAATATTAACTA